>MU752058.1:0-39306 GCA_026770625.1 Nicotiana glauca | reverse complement strand
TCAACAGAATTCCTTACTTAGAATTTCTGGTTCGCAGACTTCATTTGGAAAGTCGAATATTTTCCTCGAATTGGGATTCAAGATAAACCGGTGACTTGGGACACCAAAAGCCAAACCTTTCCCAAGTGGTGACTCTGAAATAAATAAATAATCTCATTCGAATAATGTCACTTTAAATGGAAAAACTCCCTTGTGCATTACCCTCGGGGTAGGCGCGTAAAAAGGAGGTGTGACAACGGCCTCTCTACCCTAGGGTAGGGGTAAGGTCTGCGTACACACCCTCCCCAGACCCCACTAAATGAGATTATAGTGAGTGAGATTATACTGGGTTGTTATTGTTGTTATTATTATACTATTATTACTATTTCTTGTTACTATTTTTCTGGCTTTATCGTTATTATATTTTTTTCAACTATGCTACAATTATATTAGGGTCAGTGACGGATTCAAGACTTAGAAGATATAGGTACTCGTCGAAAAAACTCCAAAAGAAAATGAAAAAAGAGCTTAGTCGTGAGTGTCCACTTAATACATTTTAAATTTTTTTATAATTGCCATAGTAAATTTACTAAATTTTGGTTACAGACAATGGGTGCTAAAGCACCCATAATGGTCCAGTAGACTTGCCACTGATTAGGGTTGTTCAAAATCGAACCTTAACCGTTAACTTAATCATAAAATTGGTTTATTGAAATCGAGTTATCGGAATAATAGTAAAATGTTAATCCCTTAAGAATTTTTATACTTACATCTTACCTCTTTCTTCCTGTTCATAACCCATCATCATTTTCTTCTCGCCTCTGTCTACCACTCTTGACTTTTGCTATTTCTTTTTCTTCATTCTTTCTTTCTTTAAGTTGACAAACTATAAATAATTTACTACTGCTTCCTTTTTATTTAGGATCTGCAATAAATCTTATTTTTCTTTGTAGATATAATTGAGAGCTTAGGTATTTTGTACCAAGGCTGAAATCAGATAGACTTCCAAGTGGGAGCATGTGTGATTAACATTTTCTTCTGCTATAGTTATCAGTAACATACAGTTACATAATAATTGACATATCAGGAATATAATAGTTGGCATTAGATCAAACCGATTGGAGGAATAATGTATAAATAGATTTGGACTTAAATTTTCACTCATCTCTCTAGTTCTATACTTCTTTTTTATTGTCTATTTGATTTAGCCGATAAATCGTGTGATAACAATTCGATAATCGCTAATTCGATATCAATTCGCCCGAAGTCTTATTGGTTGGCTAGCGGATTATTATATTTTTAAACCGATAAGCCGAACCGTTAAGTGTAAATATTCATCCGATAAGCACCCATATATTATACTTTTTCTAAGTCGAGGGTCTATCAGAAACAATTTCTCTACCTTCACAAGGTAAGGATAAAATCTGCATATATACTATCCCCCAAGATCCCATTTGTGGGACGATATTGGGTTTGTTATTATTGTTGTTGCTGTCGTCTTCGTTGTTGTTGTTGTTGCTACCTACCATTTGACGTTTAGTAATTGTTTGGTACAAGGGATAAAGATAATAATTCCGAGATGAAATTTGAGGTTGAGGTTATCTCATGTTTAGTCACAAATATTAGTTAATCCCGGAATAAATTCTATAAGTGACATGATTAGCTATCGCATTTGGAAAGTAGGATAGCTAATTACATGGTATATTTTTGTTTATTTCATCATTGAATCAAACGATCCCTTAATTTATTAATAATAAGCTTTCACTTACAATTACAACCACTACTTATGTATAGCTGTTATCTATACCGCTATTAAAAATTGTCCAAAGCTGAATTTACCTAGAACTTAATAAATTTAAATTGCAAAAAACCATACACATCATTAAAAAAGTTTTAAACTACGCCATATCTTAGGAAGAGGAGTGTTGTTAGGCTAAAAGTTCATGTTTTTTTTATGTAGTTTACTTTGCATTATACTTTGATCTTATTAACTTTGGTGTGAATATTTGTGACTTGAGCTTAATAATGATGTTTGTATATGTAGGAGTCAATTGAAAGTGATTTGACAAGTCTGCATGTAAATTGAAGTAAAAATGGAAGAATTTCGATGGAATATGACTTTAGTGCCCAGGTTGGCGCCAGGCACCAACCAAAACGCTAAGGGCAGCAGGGCACGAAAGTGGAAAAAGATTGGTATCGGGGTTGGCGCCTGTTGATACCCACTTTTTTCTGATACAATTTTCGTATACAAAGTACTTTCAAAATAGCATATATATGCAGATATAAGCATAGCTAAGTGTTTTGGTATTTTTTCTGATTTTTTAATCAATTTATTGTCAATTTTAGCAGTACAATAATCAGTAATTATTCTCAAAACTATAAATATTGGTGAATAATTTATTTTATTTTCATATTTATACCAAAATATAATTAAGGTAATTTTTGTATATTTTTACAAATTTATTTGGTATTTTAAAAGCTAAATTGCGTATAATTGTAATTTTAGCCTATTTTAAGATTAATAGCATTTCTATAATTATAAAATTGGTTCCGCCATTTTTAAATTAATATTTATATATTATTTATTGGTTAAGTACTTTTAATTTATTCTTAAAATTATTTTATTATTTTTTATAAATAAAAAAGGTAAAACTGGCTATTTAACATTTAGCCTCAGTTCATTTCAATTATAGCCCTATTTCATTTCAATTGTAGCCCTTAAATCGACCCAGTTCTATCCCAATTAAATCAGCCCAATTCCAATTTTAACCTGACCCCGCCCCAATGTTTAAAACCCACCTGATTCCCCTTAATTGATCCAGGCCGTATCCTGCGCAAAGAAAGCCTCTAACAAGAGGATGCAGGCTGCTTAACTCTAAAAGATTTGCTATCGAATACTTTCAAAAAAGGCTACATTGCATAAGCATAAAAAGATGCCAAAGAGAAAAGGCTAGAACTTATGCTTTGACTTGATTGATAGCTCTTTTCTCTTATACCTATTCCAAGCTGATAGAATGCGCATAGTAGTCCAACTCTATTCGCCATTCCCACCCAGAAATCACTGAACTCCAGCGCCTGTAGAGTCTTCTTGCATTTTTCCTTGAAAATCGACTAAGCGCGAACAGAAGCATCCATGAGCGAGAACAATGGCCACAAATACCCCTTACCATTTTTAACCCCAAAGACCTACCCTAATCCCTCGTTCTCACCTGGCCCGCCGCCTTTGAATCCCAAACCCTCTCAAATCCTCTCAAAAACTCTCAGAAATACTAGCCTCCTCCTACCCCTTTTTCAACTGCCGATCACCGAAATTCATGGCTTCTTAGGCCATGGATAGTTGTACTTACCTATCTTCACCAGTAAGCCATGTTTGTTTGAAGCTTCGAGGCCTGACCCCGACGATTCCCTCTCCGATCTTCTCAGACCTTTGATTTCATGGCTCCTCCGGCCATGCTCCGGCATATTCAAGACTCAGGAGTCTGATTCTTGACCTCTCAGACTCAAGATCGGACCTGTTTCCAAGCCTTTCTCATTACTAGGGTTTCTCCGAAACCCTAAGCTATTCGAGATTCTTTCACCGTTATTTGCTTAGATCTATATTGTATCTATGTTTTTCTTTCCATCTAAAGTGTTCTCCCCAAAAGTATTTTTTTCAAAATCGTTTCTCTCCGATTTTAGGGTTTCTGAAAGTATTTTTTGGGAAAAAAAATCTTTCTGATTTTTCTTCTTCTTTGCTTTATGTGTGTTTGTCCATACCCTGCTCGCGTGATTTCTTTTTATTACGCATGTATTGTCTTCTACCTTGTCTTTTCTACTATGCATGTTACTCATGTTAATCTTTGCTATATTTTCTTTACTATTTTACTGTATGTGTTTACCGTTAAGTTATTTGATTTTTGTTTACTGGACTCTGTTCATGTTCTTACATGTTTCATCTACTTGTGTTCAAGTTTGTATTATCTCCTTCTTCTGAACTTGTTTAGGTTCCGAGTTTTCTCAAATATGTTCTTCATGATTTTTCTTCCTTTATCGTTCAAACATGCTATCATATCTGTTTTGTTGAGACTCTGAAGTGAATGGCTTGCTTTCTCACCTTCATGTCTGATTCAATTTTGAAATCCTAGAATTTGGGGGTTGCCTTTGACGATTTTGATTTTGTGTTCGAGTTAGGGTTCCACTTTGGGACCCTGGACTCTCAAATTCACTATGAGTCTGCAAATTGAACCTGTATTTCTTGGCTTATGATTCTGAACTTCTCTTTGATTAAACTCTCTTCTAAATAACTTGACAGTCTCTTCTCGATTCACTTATTTGTGTGCTTTATATATGAGAACTCTTCTTTCAAAAAGGTTTTGCCAACTACTAATTGATTCCAAATTCCTTTAATGGTGTTTACTTGATTCTTAATGATTTTCCCTAATTGGACCTTTCTTTACCCTTTTCTCAACTCGATTCATTCGAGTAAAAGCATGTAATTTTGATTTTACTGGTTGATACCCTTTTTTTTTTACAAACCGTGTACTATTGGTTTGTTGCCTTAAATAGCTTCAATGTACTTACCCTTTATTATACTGCTAGGGAAATATTTTTTCAAATCCCTTTCCTTAATTGTTTTACCCGTTTGAAATCAGAATCCCTTAACTAAAGGGAGACTGATTACAATGTTATTTTCTTACCTTTTTCTTACTTATTTGCTGCACTATAAAAGGGGCTCGACCCTTCTGCATTGAAATAACTTTTACGAACTTTACAACTTTAGAACTTTGAATTTCTGAATCCTAAGTTCAATACTCATACTCTCACACACATACTCTCAATCACAATACTCTTTCAAACTCTCTGCTCTCTTCTGAGACTTTTTGTACTGCTGTACTTGCAACTTGGCTTTTCAAGACTGCTGTTTTACTTATTCATTTTCCCTAAAACTGGTACGTCTCGATTTTGATTTCAGTTTTCTTCCCTATGTGTTTACTTTATAGTTGCCATATTCTTGTCTACTTTGCTGCTTATGTTCTGTATTAAACTTATGTTACTTTCTTTTATGTTTATTGCTTGTTATAAAATAGCCATATCCCCATTCCCTTCTAGGTGCTGAATTAAAGTTCATGGCCCGGCAGTATCCAAATTAATGCCCAGGTATGAACCTGACCTTCAATGGGTCCTGACTCCCAAATTTAGCTAGCAGACTGGTCAGGGGTGTGCCAGCATCCTAATTGTTGGGCATGGCCACTAGCCTGTCATGGCCTTCCCTAATTTCCCCTCTATTGCACTTACACTTACTCTTAGACTCTAAGTTCTACCCCCTCTCCTATGAGTCTTGCCTTTGGAACGTTGAGTTCCCTCTGAACTTGGACATTTGAGGGATGGCCCTTCCACACTACACTATAATCTGATCCTGCAAATGTTTTTGAGAGTACGCACTACCTGGGGTTCATGAATCCCCTTGGAACTTTGACACACCCAAAAGGTGAGAAAGGCTTTAGTAATCTGGTCTTTGGAAGTTGGTTTATTTCATGTTTCAGACTAGGAATTTAAATTAGGCTCTCCTTGGTTGGAATTTTAATTTCTGATGTAATTTACTTTTCTGGATTCATTCAAGTTGTGATAACCTTGTAATAACTTATGGGGTGTATAGTAAAAATGGGGGAGGATCTCTCATGTTATACCTATGGGGTAGATATCATGTTTTATGTCTTTATTTCTAGAATCACAATATTTCTCGTTTATGTATCTGCATATAGAGATCCTGCCTATAAGTCATTTCATTATTGCATATAGAGATCCTGCCTATAGGTTTTCACATAGAGATCCTGCCTTTAAGTCATTTTATTACTGCATATAGAAATCCTGCCTATAGTTTATAGAGATCCTGCCTATAGTTTGTTTCATTACTGCGTTAGAAATCCTGACTATAAGTTTCGCATTTCGTTAGAGACCATGCCTATAAGTTTCTGCATTTCAGCATATAGAAGCAATGCCTATCAGTTTCTGCACTTCTGCATATGCATATGTCATTAGGCCAAACAATCTATAGGTTAAAGAATAACCAACTGCATCCTAGATACCACACTTGTAGGACTCCTGCATTTAAATAACCGTTTTAAAATCAGTAACGCTTAGAATTCATGTTATAGTAGCAACCGTTTAAATCTGACCCGTTCAGTAATAATGTCGTTTAACATCCGCAGAATTGGTTTATTTCTAAAAATCAGTAATCCTTCCTTAAAATCAGCATGCTTTACATTGTTAGACATCATGCCTATAGGTCTCACCTAGGCAAACTATTAGGTAATTAACTAACTATACCAGTCTTTAATAATTACAACCAGCAGGCAGGCCTAATTTGGAATTTTTATCTGAAAATATATGATAAATCAGCCACCCCTTTAACGTTTAAGTTTAATTAAAGACCTAACCAGTACATGTAAGTCATGCTAAATAATTTTTGCTTTGAATGAGGAGGCCTATTGAGCCTTTAACTGTTATGTGTTTTCCTTTTTTAACTGTTATGTGTTTTGTTTATCGCACTAGATTTTATCCTTTTAAAACTTTGAAAAGCCAATATCCCTTCCCTTTGGGATTACTAGTCCCAACTGCCTCCAAGACTGATAGGATTGGGGCGGGTAGTAGAATGCAATAAGTAACGTGGCCATTTCATGATTTAGTACCTTAACGGGGTCGAAAAGGGTAGACATAGATATGATGATCACGCGATAGCACCACGTGTATAAATAGTTACCGGGTGTTGCGTGGGGTGATCCACGTTATTTATAAACCTAGGACCTCCTCCCTCTTTATATGTTTACTTCTTCTTTTTTCAGAATTTTTAAAACTATCAGTTTTTCAGTTCTTTTAAACCCCGTCTTTTACTTTAATCATTTAAAACTCTTTTAGTTTCCAGTACTGTTTCTTTTCCAAATTTCTGCCCCATTTCATTCTTTTGTTTGATTATTTGTACCAATTATTTTACCCCTATTTTTCTGCACTTGTATATTCTTTAAATAATTATGAAATCGCCTATTCCCAAACTTCAACATGTTTATTTAACTTTACACTTCCTTTTGTTTGCAATCGTTATGCGAAAGCTGTCTTGTATGTTTATTTGTTGTTACATTTAAAGTCACAATTGTAGCTTGGCCGGAAACCACACTAGTGGATCTTGGGGGTGCCTAACACCTTCCCCCCGAGATAATTTCAAGCACTTACCCATTCTCTGGTTCTTCTTCTCTTTTAATTTCTTAGTGTCATAATGCACTTAATTATTAGGTGGCGACTCTTCTAAATTGCAAACCCAATTCCCAAAAGGAAAAGAGTTGTCCGCCCAAATATCATAAACCCGATTTCGCGAGAAAATAGGGGCAACGACAGCATGGCGACTCTGTTGGGGATTTTTTTAAGGCTTTTATAATTTTCAATGATAAAGACTCGATCATCAGAAATTTGGCTGAAGAGCTTAAGAAGCTGACCACCAGGATCCAAGGCGTTGAAGGTAGTAAAGGAATTGAGGGGCTAAACTATGAAGATTTATGCATACAACCCGATGTCGAACTGCTCGAGGGGTACAAACCTCCCAAGTTCAAAATATTTGATGGTATAGGGGATCCTAGGGTTCACTTGAGGACATACTGCGACAAGCTGGTCGGAGTAGGGAAAGATGAAAGGATCCGCATGAAGCTTTTCATGAGGAGCCTGAAAGGAGATGCTCTGTCTTGGTACATTAGCCAAGACCCTAAGAAGTGGTCAAACTGGGTTAGTGTAGCATCCGACTTCATGGACATGTTCAGGTTCAACATGGAGAATGCACCAGATGTGTTTTACATTCAGAATCTAAAGAAGAAACCCACAGAAACGATCCGCGAGTATGCCACTCGTTGGAGATCAGAGGCTGCTAAGGTTCAACCTGCTTTAGAGGAAGAACAAATGAACAAGTTTTTTGTCCGGGCTCAGGATCCGCAATACTATGAAAGACTGATGCTGATCGAGAACCATAAATTTTCCGACATCATCAGGCTGAGAGAAAGGATTGAAGAAGGCATCAAAAGTGGTATGGTCACTAACTTTGAAGCTTTGCAAGCCACCAACAAGGCTCTGCAGTCCGGTGGTACATCCAAGAAGAGGGACGTAAGTGCCGTAATGGTTGCACAGAGAACCAAATCACCAGTAAAATACCAAACCTACCCGATATCTCCACTTACATATCAACCCACTCCAAATTTCCAGACACCCGCACCTTCCTACCAAGCTCCACCACCTACCTATCAATCACCTCTACCTCCCACATACCAACCTACTTCACCCAGATATTCCCAACCCACACAAGTCTACCAAGCCTACAACACTCAACCATCCCACTATCAATCACCTCCCACTCGCCAAAACTTTCCTAGACCTCAACCAAATTTCGACCGCAGACCTCCCAAGCAATAAACCTCCATTGCCGAGCCAATCGACCAGCTGTACAAAAAACTCAAAGTTGCTGGTTATGTCACCCCTATCCCTGCCACAACCCCTGAAAACCTTTCCCAATGGATTAACCCAAATAAAACCTGTGCATACCATTCTGGCATGAAGGGACATACTATCGATGAATTCCGCTCCCTGAAGGATAAAATCCAGGCTTTGATAGACAACAAAATAATCGTGACAAAGGAACCTGCTCTAAACATCCGCAACAACCCTCTACTATACCATAAGGGTAGGAGTATTCACATGATTGAAATAGAAGACTATTAGGATCCCAAAGGATCAATCGGTTTCATCACGGAAGGTGACGACCCAAAGAAACCAACAGTCACTCTCAATCCAATTGTACTCCAAATTCAGCCTTCTGAAGATGCTGAGGTGAACATGTCCATGCCGCTTGAGTTCGAAGCACCATCCTCCGCAAAAAATGCCAACACCGATCGAGGTTAAGTTTGGGTCCCCAAAGGCGCCAGAGCCCTTTGAAGTTGTTGTATTACCTTCCAAGGCGAGGGTGCCTATTCCAATAGCAATGACAGCCGTAACACCATTCCATACAAAAGCCATACCATGGGACTACACGGCCGAGGCAAGAAGAAAAAGAAAAAGCCAAGTTCGGAGAAACAGTTATAGCGCAGGGTATGACAAGAACCGACAGAGTTTATACCCCGGAACACTTGGCTGAGTCAAGTAAGCAGAACTCTGGTCAACAAGCTATCATTGAAACTGGACCCGGTGATATCTAGATATAAGCCAAGGAATACTCGGTCATTGACCAGTTGAACAAAACACTAGCTTAGATCTCTATCCTGGCTTTGCTACAGAGTTCTAATGCACACAAAAATGCCTTGTTGAAGGTGCTGAGTGAGGCGTATGTACCAAGCAACATCACTAGAGGAGAAATGGCAAACATGGTAGGCCAAGTGTTGGAGAGTCACAAAATCACCTTCCACGAGGATGAGCTGCCACCGGAAGGATTGAGTCATAACAAGGCATTGCACATCACTGTGCAGTGCGAAGATTATTTTATCATCTGGATCCTAGTCGACGGAGGGTCCAGTCTCAACATTTGTCCTCAGGTAACACTCAGAACATTGGGAAAAAGGCTGCATGAAATCAAGGACGAGGCCATCAACGTCAAAGCTTTTGACGTATCTCAAAGGTCCACTATTGGGGAAATTAGCCTACGTTTGCAAATGGGGCCTACTTGGTTTGATGTTTATTTTCAAGTGATAGACGTGTCGGCTTCTTACAATCTACTATTGGGACGACCATGGATTCATGTTGCCAGGGTCGTGGCATCAACACTACATCAGGTAGTGAAATTTGAGTGGAATCACCAGGAGGTGATCATTTACGGTGACGGTAGCAACCTCATATATAGCCACCAAACTATTCCAGTAATTGGAGGAAGAAGAAGAACGGGTGGCAAAACTTACCACCACATCGAGAGAGTTAACATTGTCGATAAAGACAAATGGTGGGACAACAAAATTGAAAGCATACTGAATTGGAGCGAGTATGAACCTGGCAAAGGACTTGACGAGAATATCCAAGGAATCGCTAAGTCTATCAAGCTCAAGAAGCATGGCACCACTTTCAGATTGGGGTATAAGTATACCTGGGAAGAATTCAAAGACTGGTCGCCACCCTGGCGCGACCTTTACTATCCATTGGAGTAGCCGATACCCCATCTGGAACAGACTTTTCAACCAGCCAAAGTCATCTATGGGTCAAAAGAAGAGGAAGCATTAGCAGCAATGGGGAATTTGTTCTTAGAAGAGGATAATATGGACTGTTATGTCATTTTTGTGGAGGAGGGGGAGGATGGACATCCTATACAGGCTGTAAGCAGAGAAGCACGCCTCAACAACTGGACCGTCAGAACCACCAGAGCCCAGCGTGCCTCGGGGTAGCAAGGATGAACAAAGCACCACACATTATTTTTCTTTACTAGTTTATTTTCCTTTCGCATTTTTATTTTTTCGCAAGAAAGAGATCCAATGTTCAAAACACTTATGGAATTTATTTAAGTATTTCAATTTTCTTACAAATATATCTCTTATTATTTCCTCTCATTACTTTATTTAAACAACATTACTATTACTTATCTTGATGAACCAACGACTGTGACATGCAACGAGACAACGCAACAAACAAACATAGATTCAGAAGAAGATGATATACCAGAAGGGATCGCTAAAGAGGTTGAGAATTTTGAGAACAGACTTAAGTCCAACCTAGACGAGAATGAGATCATCAATCTGGGAGATGCAGAAAACATCAAAGAGACACGAGTCAGCATTCATTTGTCACAGTCTAAAAAGGAAAAGTATACGGAATTTCTAAGGGAATATGAGGACATATTCGCATGGTCATATGACGACATGACTGGTCTAAGCACGTCCATTGTGGCTCATAAATTACTGACTGATCCGGCCTGTCCGCTAGTGAAATAGAAGCTCCGAAAGTTCAAGCCAGACATGAGTTTGAAAATCAAGGAAGAAGTCACTAAGCAGGTCAAAGCTAAGGTCCTCAGGGTAGTAGAGTATCCAACATGTCTAGCCAATATTGTGCCAGTACCGAAGAAGGATGGGAAGGTCATAATCTGCGTCGACTACCGGGATCTCAACCGGGCCAGTCCAAAAGACAACTTCCCTTTTGCTGAATATACACATATTGATTGATAACTACGCCAAGCATGAACTGCAGTCATTCATTGATTGTTTTGTTGGGTACCATCAGATATGGATGGATGAAGAGGATGATGAGAAAATGGCTTTCATTACGCTGTGGGGGATGTATTGTTACAAAATGATGTCGTTTGGGTTAAAAAATGCAGGGGCCACCTACACGGGGGCCATGACCACCATTTTTCATGACATGATACACAAGGATATCGAAGTGTATATAGACGACATCATCATTAAGTCCCAGAAAATCGCTGATCATATGGAAGATTTAAGGAAATTCTTCAACAGACTGAGAAGATACAACCTGAAATTGAATCCCGCAAAGTGTGTGTTTGGGGTTCCTACCAAAAAACTACTTGGGTTCATTGTGAGTCGCCGAGGGATGGAATTGGATCCATCAAAGGTCAAAGCTATTCAAGAATTGTCGCCGCCAAAGAATAAGAAGGAAGTAATGAGTTTCTTGGGAAGACTTAACTATATTAGCCGGTTCATAGCACAATCTACTGTCATCTATGAGCCAATCTTTAAAATGCTAAAGAAGGACGCCAGTACCAAATGGACTGACAATTGCCAGAAAGCCCTCAACAGAATCAAGGAGTACCTTCAATGCTGCTGGTTTTGGTTCCGCCCAAACCAGGGAGACCCCTACTACTCTACCTTGCAGTATTGAATGGAGTGTTTGGTTGTGTTCTGGGGCAGCATGATGAAACGGGGAGAAAAAAGCAGGCCTTTTATTATCTCAGCAAGAAGTTCACCCCTAACGAGGCCCGGTATTCTTTATTGGAACGCACTTGTTGCGCTCTGACTTGGGTAGCTCAGAAGTTGAGGCACTATTTATGTGCTTGCACCACGTATCTCATATCAAGAATGGATCCATTGAAGTACATCTTTCAGAAGCCCATGCCTACTGGCAAGCTATCCAAGTGGCAGATCCTACTGAGTGAATTTGACATTGTCTACGTGACTCAAAAATCAATCAAAGGACAGGTACTAGCGGATCACCTCACTGAAAACCCTATGGATAGAGAATACGAGCCTCTGAAGATGTATTTTCCTGATTAAGAGGTATCCTTCATAGGAGTAGACATTGCAGAATCCTATGACAGTTGGAGGATGTTTTTCGACGGAGCAGCAAATTTCAAGGGAGTTGGCATAAGGGCAGTTTAAGTATCAGAAACCCGCCAACATTATCCGGTATCCGCCAAGCTCAGGTTCTCATGCACCAACAATATGGCCGAGTACAAAGCTTGCATCTTAGGGATCAAGATGGCTATTGACATGAACATCCAAGAGTTGCTAGTGATTGGAGATTCGAATTTGCTTATGCATCAGGTCCGAGAAGAATGGGCGACCAAGAACTCCATGATACTCCCATATTTGCATCATGTACAGGAGTTGAGGAAGAGGTTCACAAAGACATAGTTCCGGCATGTCCCCGGAATCCAGAATGAGTTTGTCGATGCCTTGGCCACTCTATCATCTATGATTCAACATCCAGATAAGAACTTCATAGAACCTATTCCAGTAAAGATTTATGATCAGCCAACTAACTGTGCTCATGTCGAGGAGGAAGCAGATAGAAAGCCTTGGTTCCACGACATCAAGGAATATTTAGCTAAAGAAGAATATTCAGAGCTTGCAAATGCTACTCAAAAGCGCACATTACGAAGATTGTCCAACAATTTCTTCCACAGTAGGGGAATCCTATATAGGAGAACTCTGAATTTGGGTTTTCTAAGGTATGTAGATGCAAAGGAAGCATCCAAACTGCTAGAGGAAATTCATATCGGGACCTGTGGTCCGCATATGAACGATTTTGTCCTAGCCAAGAAGATACTCCGGGCAGGTTATTTTTGGATGACTATGGAGACGGATTGCATCCAGTATGTTCGAAAATTCCATCGCTACCAGATTCAGGCAGACATGATAAAAGTACCCCCCAAATGAGCTTAATGCAACAATCTTGCCTTGGTCGTTCGCCGCCTGGGGAATGGATGTTATCGAACCAATCGAACCTGCCACATCAAACGGGCACAAGTTTATCCTAGTAGCAATTGACTATTTCACCAAATGGGTTGAAGCAACATCTTACAGAGCAGTGACCAAGAAAGTCGTGGCAGACTTTGTCCCTGACTATATCGTTTGTCGATTCGGGATTCCAGAATCAATCAGTACCGACAATGGCTCCAACCTCAACAGTGATATGATGAAAGCTATGTGTGAAACCTTCAAGATCAAACACAAGAATTCCACAGCTTACAGGCCTCAGATGAACGGAGCTATGGAAGCCGCCAACAAGAACATCAAGAAGATAATAGAAAGATGGTAGAAAAGCATAAACAGTGGCATGAGAAGCTATCATTTGCTTAATTAGGGTATCGCACCATAGTTCGCACATCAACTGGTGAAACTCCCTATATGTTGGTCTATGGTACAGAAGCGGTCATTCCCGCTGAGGTAGAAATTCCCTCCCTGAGGATCACACAGGAAGCAGAGCTCGATGATGTAGAATGGGTAAAAAGTCATTACGAGCAGTTGGCTCTTATAGATGGAAAGAGAATGAATGCAGTTTGTCACGGTCAGCATTATCATAACAGAATGTCCCGAGCCTTCAACAAGAGAGTCAGACCAAGACGGTTCACACCAAGGCAGCTGGTGTTAAAGAAAAATTTTCCACATCAAGATGAAGCCAATGGGAAATTTTCTCCTAACTGGCAGGGTCCATATATGGTTCATCGGGTTCTGACAGGAGGAGCCCTCATACTCGCAGAAATGGACAGAGAAGTTTGGTCAAAACCAATCAATGCAGATGTAGCCAAACGATACTATGTGTAGCCATTTATGATTTTCTTGTGTAATCTGAACTATGTCTGACCTGATTCCCATTTAAAACAGGATACGTAGGCAGCCTTACGGGTTTGGTCACAATTGAATAAAATTTTCATTTCCCCCTGCAATTGGAAACTGGGGCAGAATTTTGAGAAGGACCCTCAAAATTCCGAAGTAATGTCAGCCGATCATTGCAAGCAGTCGTCAGAAGCATTAACTCACTAAACTGGGGCAGAATTTTTAAGAGGACCCTCAAAATTCCGTAGCAAGAAAGGTCGCAACGTCTTGAACCACGTCACGATCGTTGGTTCATCCAAAATTATTTATTAAATATATTAAACATATGTCACACCTTTAACAAACTCATCATGTTTATTATCGGAATGGCTTTGTTTAGCAACGTTATCCCTAGGGTACCTACAGTATCACCAGAAACAGAGTCGAGCCGGTCAAGCGAAGTCAGCAAGGCCACGAACTAGCCATTCCCTTTACAAAACTCATGATTTTTCTTTGAATGCAAGCACCCCAGTCACAAATCATCAAAATACATTTGTACACTCCTACTTTTCAGGAGTACGCCTCTCGAAATTATCACTTCACAACTACTATCCACATACGATATCCCCAACAACTACAATATCACAATCAACAGCCAGCCATCCGCTATCAGCTAATAATCTTTTATTACTATTCATATTTCATATTTTGCATAAGGCTACTATTCTGTCGTCCAAGACTAAGATCTGTCTCCATAATTGCATAAGGCTACTATTCTTCCTTCCGAGATTAAGCTCTACCTCCATTTGTATTTCTTGCATTGCATAAGGCTACTATTCTTCCTTTCAAGACTAAGTTTTGTCTCCATAATTGCATAAGGCTATTATTCTGCCTTCTGAGACTAAGCTCTGTCTCCATAATTTCATAAGGCTACTATTATTCCTTCCGAGGTTAAGCTCTATCTCTATAATTGCATAAGTTTACTATTCTGCCTTCCGAGACTAAGCTTTGTCTCCATAATTGCATAAGGATACTATTTCGCCTTCCGAGGTTAAGCTCTACCTCCATTTGCATTTCTTAATGGCATAAGGCTACTATTCTGCCTTCCGAGGTTAAGCTCTACCTCTATTTGCATTTCTTGCAATGCATAAGACTACTATTCTGCCTTCCAAGACTAAGCTCTGACTCCATTTGCACCGGCTGAAATATCGCCACTTTATTTAAATCTTGCATCGGCTAAAAGATCGCCATTTGTATTTACACTTTGCATCGGCTGAAATATTGCCACTTAATTTAAGTCTTGCATCGGCTGAAAGATCGCCAAATCCTACATTTCATCGGCTGAAAGATCGCCATTTGTATTTACACTTTGCATCGGCTGAAATATCGCCACTTCATCTAAATCCTACATCGGCTGAAAGGTCGCCATTTGTATTGACACTTTGCATCGACTGAAATATCACCACTTCATTTAAGTCTTGCATGGGCTGAAAGATCGCCAAATCCTGTATTTCATGGGCTGAAAGATCGCCAAATTGTCAAAAGGCGTCATTGTTCAGAGGCACCATTTTCATAGCCCGAGAATGTCATGCCATGGCCTGAGGACCCCACTTTCTCTCTGCATAGCATTATTCAAAGGCATCATGGTTTGGAGGCATCATTCCCATTGCTCAAGAACATCATTTCATAGCCTGCGAATCTCGGCCCAGGACATCATGGTCCGAGGACGTCATCCTAACCATCCAAAGACAGCATTCATGGTCCAACGGGAACTTGCATCATGTTTAAATTTATGCATAATATGTGTGCTCACGTTGTTTATTTGCAGGTAAACTGGCTAGAAACGGATGTCTCAGCAGGAGCGATCCCGCTCTAGTTTCCACAGCCCTGTTAAACTCATAACAACACTATCCCAGTCCGAATATCTCGTCCGTTCTTGAAAAATCTCCATCGGCACATTCCGCCGACGGATACCGAACTACATACAACCTGATTCCTGTAAAACCAAGGATATGTAGGCGTATCAGGAACCAGATCTCGGCTAAAATTCTTCAAATCGTTTCATTCGGTCAAAATTGGCCATCATATCTTTACCCGACAACTCTTTCATCCTTCCCGGGTAAAGAGGGGCAGCTGTTGATACCCAATTTTTCCCTATATAATTTTCGTATACAAAATACTTTCAAAATAGAATATATATATATGAATATATAAGCATAGCTAAGTGTTTTAGTATTTTTTCTGATTTTAAAAAAAAGATTTTTTAATCAATTTATTGTCCATTTTAGCAGTACAAAAATCAGTAATTACTTCCAAAACTATCAATATTGGTGAATAATTTATTTTATTCTCATATTTATACCAAAATATAGTTAAGGTAATTTTTGTATATTTTTACAAATTTATTTGATATTTTAAAAGCTAAATTGTGTATAATTGCAATTTTAGCATATTTTAAGATTAATAGCATTTCTATAATTATAAAATTGGTTACAGAATTTTTAAATTAATATTTATTCATTATTTATTGGTTCAATGCTTTTAATTTATTTTTAAAATCGTTTTACTATTTTTTATAAATAAAAAGTGTAAAACTGGCTATTTAATATTTAGCCTCAGTTCATTTCAATTACAACCCCATTTCATTTCAATTGTAGCCCTTAAATCGACCCAATTCTATCCCAATTAAATCAGCCCAATTCCAATTATAACCCGACCCCGACCCAATGTTTAAAACCTGCTTGGATCCCATTAATTGATCCATCAATGGCCACAAATCCCCCTTACCGTTTTAACTTCAAAGACCTACCCTAATCCATCATTCTCACCTGGCCCGCCGCCTTTGAATTCCAAAACCTCTCAAATCCTCTCAAAAACTCTCCGAAACCCTAGCCTCCTCCTACCTCCTTTTCAACCGCCGGTCACCGGAATCTATGGCTTCTCAGGCCACGGATAGTTCGTACTCACCTATCTTCACTAGTAAGCCATGGTTGTTCAAAGCTTCGAGGCCTGACCTCGATGATTCCCTCTCTGATCTTCTCAGACCTTTGATTTTATGGCTCCTCTGGCCATGCTCCGGCATATTCAAGACTTAGAAGCCTGATTCTTGACCTCTCTGACTCAAGATCGGGCCTATTTCCAAGCCTTTCTCATTTCTAGGGTTTCTCTGAAACCCTAAGCTATTCTAGGTTCTTTCACCGTTATTTGCTTAAATCTATATTGTATCTATGCTTTTCTTGCCATCTAAAGTGTTTTCCCCCAAAAAAAAATTTCAAGATCGTTTCTCCGATTTTAGGGTTTCTGAAAGGATTTTTTGGAGAAAAAAAATCTTTCTGATTTTTCTTCTTCTTTGATTTATGTGTGTTTTTCCATACCCTGCTTGCGTGATTTATTTTTATTACGCATGTACCGTCTTCTACCTTTTCTTTTCTACTATGGATGTTACTCCTGTTAATCTTTGCTATGTTTTCTTTACTCTTTTACTATATGTGTTTACCGTTAAGTTATTTGATTTTTGTTTACTGGACTCTGTTCATGTTCTTACATGCTTCATCTACTTGTGTTCAAGTTTGTATTATCTCCTTCTTCTAAACTTGTTTAGGTTCCGAGTTTTCTCAAATATGTTCTTCATGATTTTTCTTCCTTTGTCGTTCAAACATGCTATCATATCTGTTTTGTTGAGACTCTGAAATGAATGGCTTGCTTTATCACCTTTATGTCTGATTCAATTTTGAAATCCTAGGATTTGGGGGTTGCCTTTGACGATTTTGATTTTGTGTTCGAGTTAGGGTTCCACTTTGGGACCCTGGACTCTCAGATTCACTATGAGTCTGCAAATTGAACATGTATCTTTTTGCTTAAGATTCTAAACTTCTCTTTGATTAAACTCTCTTCTAAATAACTTGACAGTCTCTTCTTGATTCACTTATTTGTGTGCTTTATATATGAGAACTCTTCTTTCGAAAAGGTTTTGCCAACTACTAATTGATTCTGAATTCCTTTAATAGTGTTTACTTGATTGTTAATGATTATCCCTAATTGAACCTTTCTTTAACCATTTCTCGACTTGATTCATTCGAGTAAAAGCATGTAATTTTAATTTTACTGATTGATTCCCTTTCCTTTTTTTTACAAACCGTATACTATTGGTTTGTTGCCTTAAATAGCTTCTATGTACTTACCATTTATTATACTGCTAGGGAAATATTTTTTTAAATCCCTTTCCTTAATTGTTTTACCCGTTTGAAATCAGAATCCCTTAACTAAAGGGAGATTGATTACAATGTTATTTCCTTACCTTTTTCTTACTTATTTGCTACACTATAAAAGGGGCTCGACCCTTCTGCATTGAAACAACTTTTACGAACTTTATAACTTTAGAACTTTGAATTTCTGAATCCTAAGTTCAATATTCATACTCTCACACATATACTCTCAATCACAATACTCTTTCAAACTCTCTGCTCTCTTCTGAGACTTTTTGTACTGCTCTACTTGCAACTTGGCTTTTCAAGACTGCTGTTTTACTTATTCGTTTTCCCTGAAACTGGTATGTCTCGATTTTGATTTCAGCTTTCTTCCCTGTGTGTTTACTTTACAGTTGTCATATTCCTGTATGCTTTGCTGCTTATGTTCTATATTAAACATGTTACTTTCTTTTATGTTTACTGCTTGTTATAAAATCCCCATACCCCAATTCCCTTTTAGGTGCTGAGTTAAAGTTCATGGCCTGGCAGTATCCAAATTACTGCCTAGGTCTGAACCTGACCTTCAATGGGTCCTAACTCCCAAATTTAACTAACAAGCTGGTCAGGGGTGTGTCAGCATCCTAATTGTTGGGCATGACCACTAGCCTGTCATGGCCTTCCTTAATTCCCCCTCTATTGCACTTACAATTACTCTTAGACTCTAAGTTCTGCCCCCCTCCTATGAGCCTTGGCTTAGGAACCTTGAGTTCCCTCTGAACTTGGATATTTGAGGGCTGGACCTTCCACACTACACTATAATCTGATCCTGCAAATATATTTGGGTGTACGCACTGCCTGGGGTTCATAAAGCCCATTGGAACTTTGATACACCCAAAAGATGAGAAAGGCTTTGGAAATCTGATCATTGGAAGTTGGTTTATTTCATGTTTTAGACTAGGAATCTAAATTAGGCTCTCCTTGGTTTGAATTTTAATTTCTGATGTAATTTACTTTTCTGGATTCATTCAAGTTGTAATAACCTTGTAATAACTTATGGGGTGTATAGTAAAAATGGGGGAGGGTCTCTCATGTTATGCCTATGGGGTAGATATCATGTTTTAGGTCTTTATTTCTGCAATCACAACATTTCTCGTTTATGTATCTGTATATAGAGATCCTACCTATAAGTCATTTCATTATTGTACATAGAGATCTTGCCGATAGGTTTTCACATAGAGATCTTGCCTATAAGTCATTTCATTACTGCATATAGAAATCCTGCCTATAGTTTATAGAGATCCTGCCTATAGTTTGTTTCATTATTGCGTTAGAAATCCTGCCTATAAGTTACGCATTTCATTAGAGACCATGCATATAAGTTTCTGCATTTTAGCATATAGAAGTCATGCCTATAAGTTTCTGCACTTCTGCATATGCATATGTCATTAGGCCAAACAATCTATAGGTTAAAGAATAACCAACTGCATCCTAGATACCACGCTTATAGAACTCCTGCATTTACATAACCGTTTTAAAATCAGTAATGCTTAGAATTCATTCCTATAGAAGCAATCGTTTAAATCTGACTCGTTCAGTAATAATGTCGTATAACATACGCAGAATTGGTTTATTTCTAAAAATCAGTAATCCTTCCTTAAAATCAGTATGCTTTACCTTGTTAGACATCATGCCTATAGGTCTCACATAGGAAAACCATTAGGTAATTAACTAAATTACCAGTCTTTAATAATTACAACCAGCAGGCAAGCCTAACTTGGACTTCTTTTCTGAAAATATGTGATAAATCAGCAATCCCTTTAACATTTAAGTTTAATTAAAAACCTAACCAGTACTTGTAACTCATGCTAAACAATTTTTACTTTGAATGAGGAGGCCTATTTGAGCCTTTAACTGTTATGTGTTTTCCCTTTTTAACTGTTATGTGTTTTGTTTGTCGCACTAGATTTTATTCTTTTACAACTTTGAAAATCCAATATCCCTTCCCTTTAGGATTAATAGTCCCAACTGCCTCAGTGACTGATAGGATTGGGACGGATAGTAGCATGCAATAAGTAACAATACCATTCCGCGATTTAGTACCTTAACGGGGTGGGAAAGGGTAGACATGGATATGATGATCACGCGATAACACCACGTGTATAAATGATTATCAGGTGTTGCGTGGGGTGATCATGTTATTTATAAACCTAGGGCCCCCTCCCTCTTTATGTGTTTACTTCTTCTTTTTTCAGAATTTTTAAAACTGTTAGTTTATCAGTTCTTTTAAACCCCGTCTTTTACTTTAATCATTTAAAATCTCTTTTAGTTTCCAGTACCGTTTCTTTTCCAAATTTCCGCCCCATTTCATTCCTTTGTTTGCTTATTTGTACCAATTATTTGACCCCCATTTTTCTGCACTTGTATATTCTTTAAATAATTATGAAATCGCCTATTCCCAAACTTCAGCATATTTATTTAACTTTTACACTTCCTTTTATTTGCAATCGTTATGCTAAAGCTGTCTTGTATGTTTATTTGTTGTTAAATTTAAAGTCACAATTGTAGCATGGTCGGGAACCACACTAGTGAATCTTGGGGGTGCCTAACACCTTCCCCCCGAGATAATTTCAAGCCCTTACCCATTCTCTAGTTCTTCTTCTCTTTTAATTTCTTAGTGTCCTAATGTACTTAATTATTAGGTGGCGACTCTTCTAAATTGTAAACCCAATTCCCAAAAGGAAAAGAGTTGTCCGTCCAACTGTCATAAATCCGATTTCGCGAGAAAAAGGGGGCAACGACAATGCTAGGCACCAAGCGAGACACCCAAGGACTGATTTCATCCCAATTCTACAAGGACTTGGTATTTTCGACCCTACACACTCCCAACATGTATAAAGGGGGTTCTAAACCTATTTCTTAAGGGAGAGACATTACTGGAGAGGCAAAAGGCTACGAGAACACTTGAAAGCAAGGAATATCAGGAGTTTTCTCTCCGTTCTTACTTAATCTGTATTTTAATGCATTCGATTATTAACATGATGGTTATCATGACTATGAATAACTAATTTGTTAACTACGATTTTGATGGAACCTTTTGTAAGATAAATTCTTGTTATGCTTTTATATAATTGAGCCGTTAGGTTTTTCTACTTGTTCAACTACGTGTTTGTTGCTGTTGATTGAATGGTCATCAATTGACTGTGCCTATTTAGTGTGTATTGCTTGATAGAGGGTATGCGTTTAGGTAGTTGTTGAACAACGTCACTGCTAACGTATGTGAGAGATCAATCCGGAGTGATTAAAAGTGGGATTAGAGATAACGAAAACTTGGTGTGATCGTATTGAACGATGAATTAGTGACAACTAGCGTAGTTCGAGATATTATGTCTAGTAAATTATGATAGTTGATCGAGAAAGAGCTACGACATCCAAAGTACTCACGAACAGTAGAGAATACTTTGGCAAAATTATAGAAGACGCAACGATAACGATTCCGACAATTGGAGAAATCATAACTCTAGACCTCCTTATTCTTGTCTCCAACCCTTAGTATCTTCAGTTGTTAATTTACTATTTTAATTTGCTAATTAATTAGTTAGACATAAGAATATTGATATTTACAACTTAGGAATTGTTCGAGCCTGTCTTCTTAGTGATAGTAAACAGTTGTAGCTAAACCTTAGTTTTCTGTGGGATTCGACTCCTGGCTTTTAGATCGAATTATATTTACAGCAACCGCTTTTACCTTTTAGGATTAGAGTTGGGCGTGAGGAGCTAGGTCAGTAGGTCCAGAGAATGAGTACAATTCTCTTAAGTATATCAACAGTTCTACATATATCCATTATCTTTTTACTTAAATATGCATGATCAAAATTGAAGAAAGTGGGTGCAAATTTTCGCATATTAATTCATATACGATGGAATATATAAATCAAGACAACATTCCCGCATAATATTAAATTGTATGGGCTAAGATATACAATCGAATTTGTTTCTGAGAGCGTTTCGCACTTTGAATTTTTATGATGCTTTATTAATTGAAACATTCACATGGTTTTCCACTTTGAATGCACCTTCCATACTTTTTTTAGTTGGTTTGAAGGTAAAAACAAAAATATCAAACTAAATACTCACCCGTAAATTAATAACCTAACAATCAAATGCTTATTTACTTCTAACTAGTGTCAGTACCCGCGCGATGCACAAATAATTTGACAGAATATTAATTTTATAAAATTATGAACTAATATATTTTTATTTTAATAAATATTAGTTTTTATTTTCTTATTTAATGTAGTATGCAGAAATATAACAAATCTATAAAAAATCAAATGATACACATCATATAGTAATCAAATAAATTGTTGTCCCTTATTTATTTTTATTAAATTAGCAAATATTTAGTATTATCTATTTACTAATATGATTTTTATAATCATGTCAATTGACTTAATATTTTGATACTACTTCTCGTTTAATATAACATGGATATATATTTTCTTACTTTAGAAATATTTTTATTTTTAAAACTTATGTTATACTGTTCAAAATTCTCCAATTGTCTAAATTTATCAATAATATTTTTTAGAGTTATTTATTTATCTTTTAATTTTTTTACTAATTCAAAATATAATTATTGTAAAATTATCCTTATCCCCCTCTTTTCGTCATTTTTTCTACTATAATATTTGACTAATTTTCTCAATTTATAAGTTACTAATAATTTAAATAATGTAATATTTTTTTACTAAATTAAATTTTTAAATGCATCAAAACTATAAAGAGATAAGCCCTTTATCATTTGTATAAAAAATCTACCAATATTTTTAAGAATTATTAATTTATTTTATATATATAATATGCTTATATTATGTATAGATATAGATTTGAATGGACATTTTTTTGATTTATGTTTTTTATTATTAAATATTTTATTTTATTATTTTATAGATATTTAAATTTAAAAATAATAATCAATAACTAAATAACTAATTATTAACTTTTTATGCCATGTGGTTTTTTTGTAACTACCACTTGACTTAAGGAGGGAGCTTATAATACATATATCTTTATCTTTAAAATTAGTTAAAATAGGGGTATTATTTTATCTTTAAACTCATATTTTTATTAAAAAAAATTTATTAGTTAAAATAGGGCAGTAGGTCGTATCTTTAGAAAAATCTTATTTACTATCTTCCCATTTAAATTAAAAAAAATCTTACTTTTCAATTTAAATTAAATGTTATTACAAATATTGTCCTAAATTGCCAAATGAGTTTATAATAAATTGTCACTTGGTTTAACCACAATGCACATGTTATTCCTTTAATATATATCAGCAGGTCGTATCTTTAGAAAAAATTTATTTACTATCTTCCCATTTAAATTAAGAAAAATCTTACATTTCCATTTAAATTAAATGTTATTATACATATTGTCCTAAATTGCCAAATGAATTTATAATAACTTGCCACTTTGCTTAACCACAATGCAAACATTATTTCTTTAATAGATATATAGATTCAAATTATTTTATTTTAATTCAAAATTTCTTATTTTTTAATTTAATATATTATTACATTTATTTTCACGGTGTGAAACTTGATTTGAACTACTTAAGAAAAGACGTGAATTTAGATTAAAGATTACTTGCATTAATTAATTTTCCTCCTTTTTTCCATTAATTATTAAAGGGAAGAAAGGTAAATCAAAATTTAAATTAATTTGTTTCCATTTTGATTTCAGTAATTAATCATCTCTTTGTTCTAAGTTTGCCAAGTGTCTTCTTAATAGGTAGCCACTTAGCTTAACAATAAACTTTCTTGCTTTAATATATATATATATATATATATATATATATATATATATATATATATATATATATATATAGATTTAGTTCCTCTCGTTGTTGTATAATACTCTTCATGTTTCAATTTATTTGAACCTTTTTGGAGTACGACTGTCAAATTTATTAAATTTTGGTGTTACTTCCGATATTGATTTTTTATTTTTTTTAAATACAATTTAATTATTTAAAAACTACATAAAAATATTACTGTGTAAGTTACAATAGTCAATAATTTAAAATATTTATATTTACATAAAATTTGATAAAAAAACCTTACTTGATTTTTCAAATAGTAAAATGTTCATTCTTTTTTACACGTACAAAGTAGAAAAAGAAAGAAAAGTGGGCTCCACAGAATTAAAATCTCTCCACACTAATCACCGTCACATACTAAAATTAGTACACCTCAGGGAGTAGGTGATCACTATCTCCTTTATATTCTCTCTCCACAGCAGTCAGTACCCTTTCCTACCACCACCGTGTGCCGCCGCTCTCTTCCTCACTTTTCATCGGAGCACAGTGGCGGTTACGGGTTATCAGTATAATCCTACTTATTAATTTTACTAACACTAAAATAGATTGTTAACACTTTGTGGAAACTTACTAACATCAGCTGCTTCCCGAAAACTCGTACTTAATTTGCATATTCATTTCGTAATGTGTGTTTTTAAGTGCAAATAGCTCAATGAGAACTCGTATATAGATGTGTGATGAAGCATTTGAGTGAATAATCGATGAACTACAACTAATCAACTTATATAGATAACCTTTACGCGAAGAAATTAAATGGCGGATGTTGCAGTTGCGAAGTCATGGCGAGACGAGCTAGCAAGCTTAGTGGAGGACAGTGGGATAAGGTTCGCTGCAGATGCGATAGAAATCTCAACTCCGGCGTTTTCCACGCCGGCGTACGAGGATGAGAGATCGGTGTACGAATCGCCGGCGACCGAGGAGGTTGTGGCGGAGAGGGAGAGCTTTAAAGATCAAATTAAGGGTTTCGCTAAGGCTTGGGGAGAAATGTTGCTCGAATTGGTGAGAGGTTGTAGAGATGTGGTGCAACAAAGCCTATTGACTGAGGAATCATACATTGTGCAGAAAACGAAAGGTCCTTTGGGTGAGGTATCGAGGAGGTTGAGTGTTTTGAACGAGCTTTTGCCGGAGGATCGTGATCCGGTGCATGCTTGGCCCGTCATTTTCTTCGTCTTCATCCTCGCCCTCTCCGGTAAATTTTGGCTTTCTTTTAATAATTTGAGATATTCTCCTTTTGCATTGACATATAAGCATTTTGCCTGTAGTATGTATGACCGTTTATAATCAATATTTGAATTTCAAATTTAGAAGTGTTAGGTTTTTGGTTGATTAGCTTCTAAGTTGTGATTGTAGAACTAAAATCCTTTATCTAACATTCGGCTCCACATAGAAACGGAAAAACTTAAAAATACTCCCTGTTTGGCACTGTTACTATTTGTGAATCAAACTGACTTTTATTAGCTATGATTTTCTTCATATATTAATTTTGATTAACTTCAACTTAAAAAAACTGTGATCTCTACTCCATCCGTTTCAATTTATGTGAGCTTATTTACTTCTCGGTTAGTTTCAAAAAGAATAATCCTTTTCTAAATTTGGTATCAATTTAACTTAAACTTCTCATTTTATCCTTAATGCCAAGTTTTTATTCACACAAATGTTATAAGAACTTTTAAGACCACAAGTTTCGAAAATCTTAAGCCACAAAAATGTTATGGCATGTTAAGACCAGAAATTTCAAAAGTTTTCATTTATTTTTTAATTAGTGGCTAGTCAAACATGTTCACATAAATTGAAATGAGGGAGTAATCGTTGTACATTTATACTTTTGTATTAAAAAGAATTAACAAATCAATATCCAAATTGAAAATAAAATTACTGATTTATTGATTGTTTTTTAAACGGATGGAGTAATAAAACGGATCACTTTTATCCGGGTAACTTCCAAATCTAGAATTTTCTTTGATGATGAAGAAATTCTCATCCTTCCTTCTTTTGGCATTTCCTCTGTTTCTTTGTTTGATCCAATGTATATTAGTCACGATGCATAATAACCTGATTTGATTATGTTTCTACACTCACCGAACATTTCTTAGGCTCTATCATTTGATTTCTGGGATCTTAATTGTGCTTCTTTCTCTAGATTTGTTCCTTTCAGCACATGATTCTCTTTGGTTTCTGGTCCTGATAATTGGTGACATGTGCAGCATTGAGTGTAAATACTAAACAAGATACTTCAGGCGCGCAAGTGAAAGAAGTGTACGTACATCCTCCTAGTGCTACTCGTATAGTGCTTCCAGACGGTAGATATATGGCATATCATGAGATAGGAGTTCCACCTGATAGTGCTAGATATTCTGTAATTGCTCCACATGGCTTTCTCTCTTCTCGATTTGGAGGTAGGAAATTGGTATATAGCTGGTGGTTAATATTTATTAATTTGACACTGGTTGATGTCAATTAACTTCTTCTGGATGGCTTTTTGTGATAGGTATACCCAGAGTGAAAATGTCCCTTCTTGAAGAGTTTGGCATTCGTTTGATAACATATGACCTTCCAGGTTTTGGAGAGAGTGATCCTCACCCTGAACGAAACCTTAATTCATCTGCTCTGGATATGCAATACTTGGCAGATTGTCTAGGAGTTACTGGTAAATTCTGGCTTTTGGGATACTCAAGTGGAGCAATACATGCTTGGGCTGCAATGAAATTTATTCCTGATCAAGTTGCAGGTATGTTCATTCTCCCATTTTTGTTAACACGGCATTGTAATATACCTTTGAGACAGTTCACCACATTCAATGACGATTTCTTGAAATAGAAAGATATATGAAAGGAACATCACTTGGATGACTGGCACTTTAATATGATGGTTTCCTTGGTTGCTGGATGGTCTGAGAAAACATCATTTCTACTTTTCCCTCTAATAGATCACACAAACGTTTCTCATCATTTTCCTGTTGATCTTATCATCCTGTTACAGGCGTAGCCATGTTTGCCCCCTTTGTCAACCCATATGAATCAAGCATGACTAAGGAAGAGATGGCAGGAACTTGGGAAAAGTGGACAAGGAAAAGGAAATTGATGTACTATTTAGCTCGAAGATTTCCTAAATTTCTTGATTACTTCTATCGCCGCAGATTTCTATCTGGAAAGCATGGTCAAATTGATAAATACCTGTTTCTGTCGCTGGGACAAAAGGTAGATATCTTTTATACCTGAGAAATTAGAAAACTGTGCATGCAAATAATGTGAATGTTGAGTAACATGAATTTCACCTTAAATATTCATGTTCGATCTTGCTCCCTAGCTCTCTCTCCTCCCCCACCCCACTCCCGGATCTTGAAAGTGGTCTGGTCAGTGTTTATGGAATGCAAATATTTACTTGTACAGCTCTGTGAAACGAGAAAAAGATAGTCCAGAATGTATTCATTCTTAATTTTCAGTTTGGATTTCCCCTAGTAAGTGACTCTGTAGAATTAAAAACTTAAAAAGGGAAAATAGTTCATCCCAAAATAAAAAAATAAAAAAGAAAAAGGTGAAAGGTAAACACACTTTGCATTTCCTACCCCATTATTACAGCAGTATTCAAGTTACTGTTTAGCAGAAAATTGTAAATTCGGCTTTAGTTTGGGACTGAAACATATTTGATTTGATTGACTGTATTTGTGATAGAGAAAGACTTGGTACTTATTTTTCTGTCTTCTGCTTGCAGTGTCTTCTGTGACGTTTTAATTGTCTTTGTCATGTATCTTCTCGTGTTGTTCTCAGGATAAAGCGCTGATCAACAAACCATCCTTTGAAGAGTTCTGGCACAGGGATGTTGAGGAGTCAATACGTCAGGGTAGCTCGAAGCCATTTATAGAGGAAGCTTCACTTCAGGTGTCAAATTGGGGTTTTAGCCTTGTGGATCTAAAAGTTCAAGAAAAGTGTTCCGGAAAAGGGATTTTATCATGGCTTAAGTTTGGTTATGGTCAAGTCAAGTGTGAATTGACTGGATTTCTAGGACCAGTTCATATATGGCAGGTTTGCAAACATCTAGATCATGTTTCCTCTGTTACGTTTGCTTTCTTGTCTCCTTTTTGCATTGAGTTTCTTTAGAATGTTGATCTGTGCAAAGATAGGACTTTGTCTCTATCATATCTCAACTGTGTAGAATATATTTCATGAGCCATTTGAATTATGAACAGGGATTGGATGATCAGGTTGTACCGCACCAAATGACTGACTACGTGGCTAGAATTCTGCCAAGGGTGGTGGTGCACAAGCTTCCCAATGAGGGCCACTTTTCCTTTTTCTTCTTCTGTGAGGAATGCCATAGACAAATGTTCCTGACCATTTTCGGAAGCCCTCAGGGACCTCTTGAAAATAACAGTGATGCTCCAATGGAAGATGATGGAGAACAGGAAGCTACTAATTTAGGAGAGGAGGAAGCTACAAATCTTGATTTGGCAGCACAATGAGGAAATAGTTTCTTGACCACTAACTATTGATGTATATACTACAGGAATGCTCCTTTTCTCCAGGAGCACCAAAAGGTCAGATGTACGAGTTGTCCTAATGGGCTTCAAAGTTTTTTTCCCCTTCTATTTTGGGTGGATAGTGCTTTGTGGATTTCATTATGAATCCTACCAGCAGAGGTTGAGTAACAATTATCACAGGAAAATTTCATGTAGAAGCATATCTTTATCTTTCAATAGATGCCCTTTATTTGGATATTCCTTGTTGCAAGACTCTATCTTTAAATTAGTTTTTGTTATTTTAAACCATATGCAGCAGTTAAATGGTAAATCTAGACCTTTTTTATTGAAATATTTGGATATGTCAAGTCTATCCACTTCACGCTAGATGATTTACGACAAGGTAAGAATTGACCAAAAGTGTGAATGAGTGCAAATTGAGTGACTTTGGATAATACATAGACAAATTTGGATTTTTTTCCTTGCAAAATTTATTTGGTTTTTAGAGAAAAAAGCTACACCACAATACACTCAGCCTAATTTGATATGCATTAGCCGATCTTCTAACTTCCTTAAATAGAGAAACATGAACAACATAAATTTAAATAGAAGATTCTAACTCGTTTGAAAGTGAGACGTAGATGCCTGTTCTAAGCAAGGACGCTTAAAAAGAAACTTTGAAAGACTTTCACCAGCAGGAAACATCGATGAGGAGATCCGCCCGTGTCATCAATGCATTAAAGTACAAGTTAAGTAGACAGTCAGTAGCAAATTCTCCAACATTCGGTCAACTAGTGCAGGTGACAAAAGCTAACTTATCCAACTGAATGCATCTTTTGGTTTAAAAGAATTACTATATACTAATAATCTCAGTATTCTAGTGTCTAATTGCTGGAGAACACGAATACCTAAAAAGAGCCTAGTATTTGGAACTTCTATAGCACCACTAAAAACTCTGTTGAGCCTAAAATGCAGACCCACTGTTCTTCGTATTTCCAAGCAAGGTGTCTTTGGCTTCATTAATTTTAGAAGCAAGGTAGTGACTACCTCCTGCATCTGGATGGTTAGCTACCATCACCTTCCTATGCGCTTCCCTCACTTTGTCTGCTTGAACGCTTTCCCTGTTGAAGATTAATGTCAATATAACATATCCAGTAAAAGAAAAAAATGAGAACGGCGAGTTATGCTGCACTTCTTCTCTATTGAATGGCATTGTATTAAGTCTGTTTCTTTCTTGGGATGGGGTGGAAAGAGAGGTAGACAGTACTACAAAGCACGACGTCTAAACAAACACGCGCAGATGAAGGCGTTAGACCAAAGTCAAGAAACGAGGTCCAGGAAATTGAAAGAAAAGTGTCAGTTATCTCTTCACGAGCTACCGAAAGCAGTATTCAATTTCTGAATCACCTTAAAAAGTGAAGAGACAAATGCAAGATCTAGAATCTTGTTTCTCAAATTAAACACAAAAGGCAGAATTATCACAATACATAGGAAGAGAAGATCAAAGCATCGACTGTTTTTTCCACACAAGACAAGCTGTTGAACTCGGTGAAAGACCATTGCACGAGCGCAGGGGTTGGGGATTCATTATCCACCAAGTCTCGAACCTTGTGCCGCTTGTCCTCAGGGATTTCTTCGGTTATCAAAAACAAATTTAATAGTTTCAAGGATGCACCAACTTACAGTTCTATAATACGGGTAACAAGGGCAAGTTGAGTCATACTGACAGATGGAAAATACATTTATAGCTCAGCCTACAACAAGAAATTTCAGCAACTATGTTTTATTAAGTTTAGAGTATCAACACTGGCCAGGCTACGGGGACAGCATAAATAATTAACTCTACTAAAAAAAGCTCATACTTATTACTATCTGTAACCCCTTCACTTTTACATCCCTAGTAAGGCACAGAAATTGAAATTCTACATTTATATGTCTCTGGGAACCGTATGCTATGATCAAGCATGAATAGTAATACTTGAATCAGACAAGGAAAAGAAAGAATGCAAAAAAGAGGTAGGCCGGAAAACCTAACCAGATTTCCTTTACTAAATAAACTTGACTGGATAATAAAGAATTTCAATTATTTTACTTGGGCAAAGTTCATCTGTTATGTAGTTTACTTAATAACTTTTGGCTCAACACTAAAGTCATAGCGAGAGTATGGTGATATACTGGGAAAGCAGCAAGGTGTTAACATGAATGAGAGAACACACCTGACTCCAAGAATAAGAGCTGCTTCCCTCCTGTTCATTTTAGGCTGAAAACCTCCTTCATAAAACTTACGCATTCTTGCAGTTGGAGGTCTGGCCTTGAATGCTTTCGATGCCTGGATTCCGTACCTTCCAGCATATGCAGCGGCAGCTATAGCCAGTCCTGCTACCAATGGTGCGGGCTGGAGCACAATTTAGAATTACAAAAATTATGAGTATAATCAAGATAAGGTAGCAACCACCATACTGAAACCACATCGTGAGCATTAAGCAGCATGATGGACATAGTTACTTGTGCATTATAAGTGGAACTAAGAAATAGTTTAGCAGACTAAAGTAATCCAATATATGGGCTTTAGTTTTTAAGGACAACCGAGAATCTCGAGCACAGGTGAAACACAGTTCAAATCTGGTGGATAATGGGCCAGCCCTTGAACACTTGTCCATTTAAATATCAGGCTTTTGTCAGCGGCAGGGTTGAACTAATGATGTGTGCCTTACCCCCACACATCACACCCTGCGCTCTTGCTACTAGACCAAAGCCCTCAGGACCCAAATATGACCATTTTTCCAATAAAATTTCCATTTGAAGAACAACTCAAGAATGTGCAAAGAAGATACAGATACTACTAGTGCAACAAAAAAGAAACTCGATATAGTACGGAATAAAACGAGATATATGCAACAGGCCACTTCTAGTAAAACAGAAGACAACAGGGGTTGCAATAGTGAGTAGATTTGAACTGGAAGAATAGAAAAATATATTGGTGATAGTAAATCAACTCAAGTTGGCATGAAATGACTATCCAAGTTAAACATCTGCTTCCAAACACAAGCGCTCCCCTTCACCACTACGACACTTGGTCCGCCCACTCTAGAAAGAATTCTTATTGAGAAGCTGGTCAATTCCTTATGGGTTAAAGCAATCCCATCATCGCCAATTGCAGAGAGTTCTCAAAGCAAAAGATAAACTATGATACCAAACAAACATTATACCATTTGGTCCATAGTCAAGTGATACAATGATTATGATATGGTGAACTATACGCGATAAATTATCGTGTTTTTTATTGCATGTTGTTAAGATATGTATATGTAGTGTATCATCTAAACATGTGATTGCTTTTAACTTGGATTTGTTTTCCATAATACCATTGGCTTATTAATCACTTTATCATGTCTAGTTTTGGTTCTAATACAATATGTGTTTAACATCTAATTAGCAGTATAAAAAAATACATTAAATTTCAACGACATAATCAAAAGCACATTTTTTAAGGAAATAAATTAAGATGAGGTGAACTAAAGTATTAATTAAGCAAATAAATATATCTTTGCATTCCTCCTTTAAACATAAGAAAAATAATCACTTTCTTAACAATTTTATAATCAATATAATAAATATTAGCGACAAATCAAAAGCTTTTCAATTGGTGATGAAAATTGATATTTTAGATTGAAAATAGCAAAAAGGAGTCATCTTAAGCAGCATCATCATATAAAGCAACTATCCAAGTTATAGTATAACCTAAAAAATCTCAAAAGGGCAGCCTAATGCACGCAGCATTCCGTGTTCACGTAGGATGGTGTGATGTAGGTAGCCTACCTGATGCAAGGGTCGAGGGCTAATTCCATGGCTTGAACCGGTGACCTACAGGTTATGTAGAGACAGTTTGACAGTTGCTCCAAGGATCCCTTCACCTGTACCCCTACCCTGGGGAGGTTGTTTACGACAGACACTCGGCTGACTAAAGAAAAGATGAAAGGAAGCATAACAACAAACAGTAACAACAACAACATATTAAGAAAATATTCGCTATGATCAAAATTTCAAAGCTTTATGATCAGAACCAGCAAATAAGGCACCCCAGATGACTAAAGATGCAGAAAACCCACAATATATTATACTATAAGTATCCCCAGAAAATCAGGAATCAGGTATAGAAAAAAAAAAAAAAAAAAAAAAAAGACCATTGCTGATCGGTATCAGTAAAGGATTAGAAGAACAAACAATTTGAATTGAACCTTTAAAAATTATAATAATGTGGTATAAATTGAAATGGAATATAGTAAAAAGAAAGAAAATTCAAATAAAAGAAAGAGCTTTCACCATTTTTGCCGAAGGTTCTTCACCTAAGGGCTTGAAGAAGAAGAGATATTAGACCAAACGAGAATCCATTCACGGGCTTCTCCAAAATTTATATAGAATCTTATATGCTGGGTCCCACTTTTTCTTGTTAGGGTTTCTCTCTAAAAGAAACAAAAATAGTTTAAAATAAAAAAAACTTGAATGTTTATTTATATCTTTTTTTCAACATTATCTAATTATCAAGATATTTTTCGTAAATTCTACTATATAGAAGAGCGCAGAAGCAGCTCGCCGTCGACATCCCTGCTTGCCGACGGAGGGCAATTCTGACNAAAAAAAAAAAAAAAAAAAAAAAAAAGAGGACCATTGCTGATCGGTATCAGTAAAGGATTAGAAGAACAAACAATTTGAATTGAACCTTTAAAAATTATAATAATGTGGTATAAATTGAAATGGAATATAGTAAAAAGAAAGAAAATTCAAATAAAAGAAAGAGCTTTCACCATTTTTGCCGAAGGTTCTTCACCTAAGGGCTTGAAGAAGAAGAGATATTAGACCAAACGAGAATCCATTCACGGGCTTCTCCAAAATTTATATAGAATCTTATATGCTGGGTCCCACTTTTTCTTGTTAGGGTTTCTCTCTAAAAGAAACAAAAATAGTTTAAAATAAAAAAAACTTGAATGTTTATTTATATCTTTTTTTCAACATTATCTAATTATCAAGATATTTTTCGTAAATTCTACTATATAGAAGAGCGCAGAAGCAGCTCGCCGTCGACATCCCTGCTTGCCGACGGAGGGCAATTCTGACATTTCACGTGAATCTGTGCTTTAATCCTGTGGTGCTAAATTGCTTTCTATTTTGTACGTTGCCTTATCTGGACAAAATAACCATAAAATTGCTGAACCAATGGGTCCCACTCGACTTCTCTAGCTGACACATTTGCAGCCTTTTAGCTACTCTCTGACTATGTCGACCTTCTTGTCAGAAATAACTTTAACAGTAAAGTTACTTGTGTATATTACTAATTATGAACTGGTCAAAGACATTAGGCTTTGAAGGAACTGTAGTAATTATTATTGGAAAATTATCCATGAGACGTTCTTTATTTTTTTCTGTGTGCACTTAATAATGATGCTTAGGAATAGTATACACGTAGCTAGCTTTAAGACATATTACTAGACTTGTGAATATTCAAGAGTTTGCTCTAATTCAAGTTGATTTTTCTTTTTGTTTTTGCAAGATTTGGAGAAAAAATTCAGGATTTTTTTTTCAACCATTGCTCATTAATAACCAGAGAAAAGTTTTCAGCACCGAGGATTTGACTGGTTAATTTTTTTAGTATACTGCATTTTCAAACATATTTTAAATTAATTACTAATTAGTAGTACTAGATGTAAATTTATTTTTAGAGTCTTTTAAATGCTCCAAGAGTATCAAATGCCTGATACTTTTCGGTGATTTCACATGTACATTTGAGTATGTCTTCTGACGCGGGTTAGATCGAACCCACTAGCTTTGGTCCAAGCTCTATATTTTTCTTTAAAAAAGTTTTGAATATATACAAATTATTAATTTAAAACTCCAAAGCCGTTAATTTTAAATCCTGACTCCGTCTCTGATGCGGGTCTACTTAAGCTCTTCCTTGAATGACTAAACCAATTATGCAATGCTAAAATCAACTAAATATGAATTAAATCAATTACTAAATTAGTAATTGATTTAAAGCTTAGTATGTTAAACTACTAATTAAACTCATAAAATTTTAAGGACTAATAGATTAGAAAACATTATAGTAATAATATGTGAATCAAATAAACTCATAAAAATATAAGGATTAATAGGTTAGAAAAAATTATTGTAAAGTTAATTGAGAAACTAATTTAAAGTTGAAAAATCTAAAATCTTATAACTTCTATTTACTTAAATACCTTTAAATCAGATGTCGTGTCCACAAACGACTATACTGTCTCACATTGTACTTATTTTATATATGGATAATTGCAGCTGATCCATTTCCATACCTGACAATTTCTTATACTAGCTTACCCATTTCATGTTGACAGATTTGATTTTTAACTAATTCAACTCATTATTTATTAGAGGGATATTTGAATTGTTATCAAATCATCTTGTAATATCTTTTACTATGGTTAACTTTGGTAATTTCAGTTCTAAAAAGCTGTTAATATTGTGATTGTATCAAATACTATTTGGGTTCGTAAAATACTTGCACAATGTTTTATGAGGTAGTTTGGTAAAGTAAGTCGAAAAAATACATATTTTTTGTTAGTTTTATCTTTGCAATGATAAAATGCTGAACTTCTTACGTATTGCAACTATTCCTGCTTGGAAAATATTAACCGATCTTACAAGTGATTCTTGTCTTCGTCATAGAGCAATACCTTTTAGAGATTTTTTCTTATCTATACCATATATGAAACATTATTACTAAAACTATGCATAATTCCTAAATTACCAGCCCAGTCCACATTATTTCTACAGTTTTAGTACCAATCATTAAAAGCTAATTAATAGCAATTGTATCTTCCTATTTATGTGAGCTAAATTTTAGGAGAAGAATATTCTGAACAGATTTGGCGTGAATATTCTGAACAGATTTAGGAGAAGAATATTGAAACGGAAAGGAGATTTTTGTTCTTCATCTTCATCTTCANTGGATTGGGTGTTGTTGTAAATAATTCGGAATATGTTTAGGAGTTTATATCTCAATTTTGAGGGGTTTTGGTGAAGATTAGACTTGGTTTTGATTGAATTTCAGATTGAAACTCGAATAAGAAGACATATTTCCAGAAATTATAGATAAATTGTAGAATTATAGATAAATTGTAGATTGGGAAGACTAAAACTTCTACAAATCTTCTACAATTATGTCGAAAATGCCAATTATGCTACAATTGAAATGAGAATTGGGATATTAAAATTCAATGTATCCACTTTGTAGATATCTTGTAGATAAATTGTAGATTATTTGTATTCTGATTGTAGATGCGTTGTTTTCTGCTTTCACAAATCCAAAACGACTAAAGTTTCTACAAAATCTTCTGCAAAAAACAGCCTACAATTTATCTACAATTTCTGAAAATATGTCTTCTTCTTCTTTTTCGAGTTTCAATATGAAATTCAGCCAAAACCAAGTCTAAATCTTCATCAAAATCCCTCAAAATTGAGATATAAACTCCTAAACATATTTCGAATTATTTATAACAACACCCAATCAAAAAAAAATTATAATTTTTGAAAACTCAATTTGAATTCAAAGCTTCAAAGTTTTTTTTTGGGTCAATGGTGGAATTCAAAACGGAAAGCACCAACTATTTATCAATAGAATAATGGAAATAATTAAAGCCTGAGGCAGAGATCGTTACATCATTGAGATACACATCAAATTAAAGAAGCAGCGAAAGAGAATTTTTGATGACTCATAACGAAGGAGAAAAGACTATGCAATTAATAAATATCGATGCGTACTTTGATTACATTAGTAGTATATCCTTGATTTGAATTATGGTATATAAATGATAATTTGGTATACTGAAATGTAATTAACTCAAACTTTAAACATTGAGGGTAATAAAGTTTCATATGTGATATAGGAAGGTAAAAATCTCTACCTTGTTAAGCCAGACTTACCATGATACTCTCGAAATAAAACACGATCAAATTCAAATGTTGGGCCCGGGCAAGGCCGGGCCGATCCCATCTAGTCATTTTTAGAAGTGAGTTTATATTTTACGAGCAAATAGCTTTTTTAATTGAATTTGTCTTGTGGATTGAACGTATTAAAAGTTAAATTATCTATCGCTAGAAGGTTGATAATATTTCACTCGTTAATTTTTTTTTTTTTTAAGACGGAAGAAAATTGTGTCTCCGTTAGGACTTGTAGTTGACATGTCACAACTCTCTTCCCATTTATCGACAACTATGTTCGTAGGGGTAAGGTTTGCGTATGTTATTGTTGTATATCCACACTGGGTGATCCAAACAATAAATTATTTAAAAGTCGAAAGACTTCAAGAGAAATTTTCATAAAGCACTATCTTTTAGTAGTAATTAGCCATCTATAGATACCATTTGCTATAATACGGATTATAGATACCTTTTATGTGGTTATAAGATGTATTTGATGTATTTAAGCTATTGTATTCATGAATACAATAGAAAAAATAGGCGTGAATCAGGGAAGTCCAGCTAATCAGAGGCGGACCTACAGCCGGGGTTGAGGGGTCACGTGAACCCGTTAACTTCGACAAAAACTCTATATATACATAATTGTATATACGCTGGTGACCCCTTAAATATTTTGCTTGGAACCCTCATTAACAATATTACGTTTGGAGCAATGGTTTGCTTCCAAGAATAAATCTTGCTCTTGCCACACCATGCAGGTTCAAAACCCATCTGCTACAATTTTTTTAATGGTGCCCCACTTATTCTCAAATCCTGGGTCCGCCTCTGCAGCTAATTAGTTGTTGTATTCGACTGTATTCATGGAGTGAAATATGGGATTATAGCTTGACATATTATTATATTCGACTGTATTCACGGCGTGAAATAGGGGATTGCACTGTTTTAAAAATGAAAAATGAATCAATTAACATAATAGACTACTAATATAACTCAACAAACTCAATTATAACACACAAAATTTGTATTTTCAGTTATAAAAAAGATTCTCAACCAAAAAATACCCCAAAAATATAACAATCTTCAGAGAAATGTAATAATCCATCTGAATACATAAATTGTATTAATTAAAAAGAACTTATGAATACATTCACGACATATAGCGAGACAATGAATACGATAAAATACATAGAATACAACGGGATACATTGAAATACAATGAAAAAAAAGACAGAGAATACAATAAAATACATGAAATACAGCGAGATACATTGAATTACAATGGGGGGAAAAAGAATGAAGCACACTCTCAACACAAATATAGCGGCCAGATGCAGAAGGAGTCTCGTAGAGAAGTATGTGGGCAAGAGCAACATCCTTAACATATACATACGCCTGGACTGAATTGGCGTAAGTTTTAGCAGAGCCAATGAGGTACTTTAGGATGTGAAGAACACTCGCATTCAGTGTTTGGTTGAAGCAATGGTCCAAGCACCAACACTAGATTGATCACCACTAACCAAGAACGGCGGCGGAAGGATGGAAACACTGATGTAACTGATTTTAATTTTAATGTGATGGGGGAAGAGAATGGGATGTATCAAAGTAGAGAGAGAAAGAAAATTGTGTAACTGATTAGCGTATTTAGTGGTTTAGGGCTAAGAGGTAACCAAAATTAAATATTTTGCTATAAACCTTAAAAAGTATCTATAGAATATAATTTTTTTAAATGATATTTATTTAAAATAAATAAGACGTTAACCTTTGCTATAGGAGGTAAAAATTCCTAAAATGAACTATATTTTAGAACCGCTTTTTGAAGTAAGTGGCCATTATCTGGAGTTAATTTCTTAAACTATCATCCAACTTTTGAAAATGAGGTATCAAAGTCACTTTTTTTTTTTTGAATAACAAAATCACTCAACTAGTATTATTTCTCTTTGACTTAGAAAATATGAGACACCTTAAGAGTCTCATTCTCTCCGGTTGGCATGACATGTCATACTAAAAACTCACTTTTATTGGTAAAACTCATCTAACGTTCAAAGGGTATTATCATTAAAAATATAGGTTTTAATGTGACGTGCCATAACAATATAGTGGAGTACTAGGTACCCCGTCATCTTTAACCAGAGGTTTTGGATTCGAGCTCGTGTGTATGAGGTCGTCTTTGTTAGGGAACGCTTAACACTTCCCCCTCCTCCACCTCCTCCTTTCTCCCAAAGTGGGACTTTCCGACGTGAATTCAAATTTAGTCAGGCCCCAATATGGATACCAAACACCAGGTGGAAAACCAAAAAAAGCTTTTGTTATACCTCTTATTTTCTTAATTAAAAGGCAATATATGGGTGATTTTATTGTCCCAGAAATTATTAGGTATTTTCATAAGTTTAATGATCAATTAAGGAACTAGTATAGGAGTATGTGAATTGTGCGTGTATCTCATATCAATGAATATAAATTTTAGAAAAAATATGTAGATATTATTCATAAAAATATTTAAATTATTAAATAAAAATTAAAAGAAAATTTGAGTTCCTGAAAAACTTATGAATGTTAATCTAGGGATGACAATTTGAGCTCAAACCCATCTAATCCGCCCAACTAGCCCAGAAATTAATGGATTGGGCTACAAACATTTTAGCCCATGGGTCAATTTGGATTGAGGCCAAGTTAGCCCATTATTTTTTATAGCCCATTCCGACCCATCTAACTGCCCAAATACAACTCATGAAACTCACTCAAAACAAAGGATCTCAACCTAACTTATCTAGAAATTTACTTAGTTGCCCCAATTTTTTGTATTTTTTGTATTTTTAATTTTCTGTTATTTTATTTTTCTACACCACCCACTCACCCCACGCATCCCAC
>MU752057.1:0-10135 GCA_026770625.1 Nicotiana glauca | reverse complement strand
TATATATATATATATATATATATATATGGTACACGTCTATGTTTATCTAGATAACAAAAATGAGTTTAAAAATCCAATAAAATTTACTTACATATATAGTGAAGTAAACTTACATGCTGGAGAAAGAAACATCACAAAAATCAGCCAATATTAAAAAAAAAATATTTTTTTCTTTTGAAGAATATTTATTTGAAGAGTCAATTTGTATAAATGGACATCAAACAAATAACAAAACATTGGCTAAAAATTACTATCATTAGTTTTAGTTTAGCAAATTCTAGGGATTGAAGGGTATAAGCTGAAACTTCTTCATTTAGCTGCAGTCTAGTCAACATTGCAAAGGTATAATATTTTTTTCGTTGAAGAATATTAGTCTTGAATCATTAGATTATGTGAAAGATTTTTTTTTCTCAAATTCAACAAGAAGAATATTGGTTTCTAATTGATAGTTTCTATAGCGATTTTCAAGTGTAATAAAAGTATATTTTAAAAGAAAAAATGGTATGACGTGAAATATTTTTTAAAATTTAAAAAAATTATTCGAAATGAGATTATTGTTTAAAAAATAATGCAATTTTAAAAATAAAAAGATAAATTATTTTTGAATATTAGTAGGGAGTTTTAAAAATTATTATAATAGAAGTCATATCATGGATAAAATCAAGAAACCAAAATCCTATGAAATATTTACATAAATATCTGGCCAGATGTATTGTTTACTTTTTATAGCTAATATACATAGATGATATACCGATAACACACGATTATACATGTAACGACCCGACCAGTCATTTTGAGAACTAGCGCGTCATTTAGCAGTCTGAGGCCATGAGCATTTCAGGTATCGTGACTTGTGCGTGTGGTCGGAATTGAATTTCGGGAAGTCCAGAGTTGATTTGGGAAGAGAATTCTCATTTCGGAAGCTTAAAGTTGAAAGAATTAACTAAGATTGGAATTTTGAGTAAACGAACTCAGAATCGGGATCTGAAGACTCCAGCAGGTTTGTATGATGATTTCGGACTTGGGCGTATGCCCGGATCGGGTTTTGGATGACCCGGGATCGTTTTGGCGCCTATTGTGGAAATTGGCATTTTAGAAGAAATTTCATAAGTTTGATTTGAAGTGCATTTCAGTGTTATCAAGGTCCGTTTGGAATTCCAAGACTGGGAGTAGCTCCGTATGGTGATTCTGGAGTTGGGAGCGCGATCGGAAATGAATTCAGAGGTCCGTAGGTCATTTTGAAGCCATTTGGCTAAAGATAGAAATTTGAAGGTTTTCGAGAAGCTTGACCGAAAGTGGACATTTTGATATCAGGGTCGGAATCCGATTCCGGAAGTTGGAGTAGGTCCGTAATGTCAAACATGACTTGTGGGCAAAATTTGAGGTCAATCAGACATGATTTGATAGGTTTAAATATCGGAAATAGAAATTGGAAATTTCAAGGTTCATAAAGCTTGGATTGGAGGTCGAATGATGATTTTAGCGTTGTTTTGATGCGATTTGAGGCCTCGAGCAAGTCTGTAATGTGTTATGGGACTATTTGGTATGATTGGTTTGGGTCCTGGGGGCCTCGGGTGGATTCCGGATGGTTATCGGATCAAATTTGGAAGTTGAAGAAAAGGCTGAAGGATGCTGCTTCTGTCATAACCGCATTTGCGGTTCTTGGACCGCAGAAGCGGTCAGGCCTTCGCAGAAGTGGCCAAGGGCAGGCCCAGGGGAAACCGTAGAAGCAGTTCCGCTTAAGCAAAAATTAGACCGCAGAAGCGGTCCAGCCAAATTTGGCCAGAACCGCAGAAGCAGCCCAAAATCGCAAAAGCGGTTTCCGCAGAAGCGGAAAAGGCATCGCAGAAGCGAAAAGACCTGGAGGCAGAAGGTTATTTTTAAAGTCGGGGATTGGCCATTTCTCTCATATTTTCTTGGCTTGGGGGCGATTCTTGGAGGATTCAAGAGAGGAATTCATTCATCAATGATTAGGTGAGCTAATTTCACCTATTATGAGTTAAATACATTGATTATGTATAGATTTTAGCATGTAAATGGGTAGAAAATTGAGGGTTAGAGGAAAACCTAGAAAATAATATTCTTGGGATTTAGCCACGATTTTGAGTATGGAATTAAGAAAAAATCATATATTTGAGTTCGTGAGTTCATGGGTAAACTTTATCTTCGAGAAATTTCGGATTCTGGGCAGTTGGGCCCGAGGGCATTTTTGTCAACTTTTCGTCGGGGTTAGGAATTGTTACAAATTGGGTTGTAAGGTTTAATTGAGCATATATTAATGGATTTGTATAACCACTGGCAAGTTTTGGAGCAATGTCATTGGTTCAAGCCTTCGGAAGAATGTGGAATGCCGGCTATGAGTTTTCGGAGCGAGGTGAGTCTTCTTTCTAACTTTGTAAGAGGAAAATGTCCCCATAGGTGTAATAATTTATTATGTACTCCTATTTGTGGGGGCTACATACGCACGAGGTGACGAGAGTCCATGCGTAGCTTATTATGCTATTGTCCGGGTAGTTAGGACCCATAAGCATGTTATACTTGGATTATTTATGAACCCATTGATAGCTTGAATTGTTTAAATCACCTTGGATTGGTAAAGGAATTTAAAAAGAGATTAAACATCATTTTTCCTGAATTGTTAAAAAGAGAAATTGTCTTATTTGGTTAAATATCCCCGATGAATTCTTAATTGGCTACTTGAGCATGTATTTTATGTGTACCTGCGTCGTATGCATGATTCGCGAGCAGGGTATATGTTTATTTATTAACGCCTCGACAGATTAAATAGATGAATCTATGGTTCGGGCCGTTCGACCCTCGGCAGTGCACATTTTACATTCCTGTTAGACCGGACCGTCACCTCGGTGTGATTTGCGCATGTTATTTTTCATTTGGAAATTTTAAATGTGAAATTTGCCTTCGTGGCTTGATATGAACTGATAAAATAATAAAGAATAAACCTTGGAAGCCCTTGATTAATTGTTGAAGGTATTTACCTATTTTCTGGCTTCGCAAATTAGAACTACTATATAAATCCATGATCTTTCCTCACATTTCTAGGATATTGATAATCAACCTCTAGTAAGTGTCGCAGTTGACCGTCTCGTCTTTACTTATTCGAGATTAGGCGGGATAATCATTGAGTACACGTTGTTTACGTACTCATACTACATTTCTGTGCATTTTTATTGCACAGGTATGTGTATTCTTAGCGGCCTACTGGGCATAGCAGTGCGGATGATTCTGGGACTAGGTGAGCTGCATTATTCGAGGCGACCCGCAGCTAGTGTAGTTCCTTTCAACATTTTGTATTTTATTCCCTGTCCACTATATTTCGGACAGATATTGTATTTTATTTACCTTATCAGTAGTTGCTCATGCACTTGTGACACGGGTTCTGGGATGGTTTTCGAAATATTTGTACTTATCATTATTATTTAATTTGAACTAAAGTAGAGATTGTTTTAATTATGAGAAATAGAAGGAAAAATTCTAGATTTTCAAAGGTATTAAAAGAGAATTTATTTGATAATTTAGTTGGCTTGCCTGACAGAGGTGCCCGGCGCCACCACGATCCTTAGTGGATTTTGGGTCGTGACAATATGGTATCAGAGCACTAGGTTCCTGTCGGTCTCAAGAGTCATGAGAAAGTCTAGTAGAGTCTCGCGGATTGGTATGGAGACGTCTGTACTTATCCTCGGGAGGCTACAGGGCTGTTAGGAGTACTTCCCTTCTTGATTTCCTTATCGTGCGGTTCAATTCCTTTGAGGCTTATGTCTTTGATTTCTTCCTACTCAATCTTACGCGAGCGCTTGTTATAAATCGAAAGTTGAAGAATTGAAGTGGCACTACAAATGTGGTGCGGGATGATTCTCCCGTTATAGTTGATTTGACTATTATGGTCACCTTATGGAAGGATATTCTATTGTTTCAGCTCAATAACAGAACTTCTAAGAGCCTTGAGTCTAGGCACAGGTTGCCATGACGCTTATGAACAATTATTCCGCAGTGTTGTTGTGATGGTAGGATGTTTGCCCACGTGTCGGGGTAGTGAATGAATTGAAGGGAGGTTTACTCAGTATGTAATCAAAGGGATACAGTATTTTATTCCTCGTAGGGGAAAGACAATCGAACTAAGGATGGTCAGATGTGGACTGGTGGAAGTAATGAAATGTGGTAATTGCAAGCGTGGTAGAGTTCTCCTCTATATGGGGGTGCTGTTGTCCTAATTGAAAGTTTGAAGTTTGTCGGTGTTATGATCTACTACAATTCGCCTTGGGGCAAGATATTATGAAATAGTATTGGAGATACAACTATCAGATATCGCAGGGTGTGGTGGTTCTAGATTGAATCAGTATTTCAATATGGCGGTTCGAGAAAGATGACCTTCAGAAAAGTTTGGAGTTAGTAGCAAATTGTGGAATCAAGCACTATGAAGATAAATTTTATTAAGACAACGACTGAGCAACAAAATGTGAGAAGGACATATGGGAAGTGTCAGGCGGAATTTTATACTTCTAAAGGGCTAGACTTAGGGAGCGTAGGCCGAGCAGTTGATTAAAGAAGTGAGTTTGCCCAAAGTGGGAGAGCAGCGAGGCTGCATGAGGGCTTGGTAAGGGGAAAACTATGCACCTTAAGGGAGTCTGGAATGACTTGGGAATGTTGGTGCTTGGTCATTGGCGTCTAGAATCTAATTTGAAGTAGGGGTTCTTGTGCGGCCGGAGAGTTAATATAACGGAAAGGAGCCGCTTAAATGAAGAAGGATGTAGCATGACTTTAAAGTGGAAGGATGTTGTCGCACATTTAATGGATGTCCGCAAGGGGTGAATGGACTTGTGCAACTGGAGAGTGAGCTCGGACTCAGGATGGGTTGTTGATGTCGTAGTGATTGTACCCCATGCAGCAGCATTGGAAGATGCCACGGAGTGATTTCTACAGGTGGGGTATTCCTGTGAGCAGGCTAGCAATTACGTGGTTGGCGAGGCTTCTGCGAAGAGTTTTACTGGTTATGCAGCAAAGGGAATTGTTGCGTGAATGTTGTTAATGATTTAGAGTATCAAATTGGGTTTCTACGGTAAGATATCGAGAATACTGGCGATTTATTGTGCAAGGTTATGTCAATAAGATATTAAGAATTTGGGTGAACTCCAAAGTTTTTTAATAGTGGCGTCGAGCTAAGTGGGAGAGTCCCACCGTCTATGATTGGGTTGCATGGTTAACTACTTGCGAAGTTTCTGGTGATTAACATATTGATGGGTTATTTCAGCTATGAGAAAGGAACATAAGTGATAATTTGAGCAAATGAATTATTAACGGTGTACTATCATTGGACTTATTGGCCCATGTTCAGACTTGGGGAGTGATTCTGTCGGGTCCTCCGTTGAGAATTATGGAGTTGATTATATTCGGGCCAAGTCAGAGCGGGCGACTCTCAGCAATGGTCCTAGCGGATTCAAAGAGGTAAAGTGTGGTGCCTAATGGTTTCGAGCCTGTAGGTACGGTCAAGAACCAAGCTTGGTAGTGGCCTATGAGAAGAGGCGTAGAATGTTCTATGATGTTTGTCTTGCGACGTAGCAATGGGGAGGTACGAAATAGTTCGTGGCAATTGAGACAGCCTGGTCTCGTGATTCAAAGGTTACTCGGGGTGAGTGTAGATGGAGTATGTTATGTGTTGAATGAAGTTAGTATTATTTCTAAGGCAAGCAAGGATAAATTGCAAGAAGGTAGAATGACTAGCCATAGTTCAATTGGCATATTGGGGCCAGCGATCAGTTCATTCAGCGTGATCAAGTTGTGTGTATGATTTGTGGCGGTATGTCTGAGGCTTGTCGGCTGCCATAATTGATGTTATTCAGAAGCATTCTTCTGTTATGGCTTGTTAAGTGGAAGCAGATTCCGGAAAGGATATGGTGGCTTGGACCACTACTTAGAGATTTGCATATCCTACGGTTATGGGAATTTACCCGTGTGTTGCTATGATTCTCCTAAAGTGAGTTAAGTGCAAAGTTCTTATATGATGAGGTGTTAAAATATTAATGATTTTGTTGTTACGATGAAAAATCGTGTCCTATCGTATGTTGGCACGTTCGGTGCAGTGATTGGCAGGGAAATTCGAAGTGAGGATGAGGTTGCAGTTTGGTGCTGGTAAGGATGTCACAAGCTCGGATGAGAAAGAGGAGGGTGGAACGTTTAAAGTAAATTTGTATTGTATTCAGCGTCAGCTGAGATTGATGTGTTGTGAAAGAGTCTTTGCATCCTGGTTAAGGATTCTTGATCGCTTTTCAGCATTAGTGCGGCTGATGGATTAGATGGGTGAACCCGTTTTTTTTATTTCGGAAGATTATGGGAGCGTGTCCTCGGGAAAATTGTATAAATGGGACATGTAGTCACTTGATTGACTAAAGATTTAAACCAAGCATGAGGATTGTGGTAATATCATTGATTTGAGAATTTAGGCCTGGAGGGCACTTTGGTTATCGAGTTATGAACTAAGGAGGTTACTCCAGTGATGATGGTTGTTCTTATGTGTTATGAGAGAAATGGAGTTACTATGGACCTTTGAAAGGTCATTAGCCAAGTTGGTGCAACCAGAAATTGGCTTGAGATCAATGGATTGATTTATATGTGAACAGGGCTTTATATTAGGCCAGTTGTGTTCATTTCAGTAACGTGCTCCTTAGGGAGTAGCCAGGGTGTTATCTCGTTGTCAGATCTTTCATGCAGTGATACATTGTGCCGTGTGAGTTGTGAGACGCCTGAGAAATTGTGTATGTGTTGAGGATCCATGCGGGAATGTCGTATTATGAGCAAAATGGCTCTTGAGATTCATATTATATATCGCACCTCAGTTGTGGTTGAGTTTCGTAGCTTATTGCGCTGTATGTTCTCTCAGGGATGGTATTATGCACTTAGCTTGCTTATGACCAAATTCGATATCTTGTTGTAATGGACAGCTTGGCCCGATATATATCTTCTTATGTGAGTTCTATGTGTGGATCGGTTGGCACACCGCCAAAGGTATGTTATTTGGATCGGGTGGCACGCTGCCATGTGTATGTTATTTGGATCGGGTGGCACGCCTCCATGGGTATGTTATTTGGATCGGGTTGCACGCCGCAACAATGTGATGTTCCGTACATTTCCCCTGTCTACCTTTAGGTGTTATGATTGCCATTTTCCGAGGAGAGCTCATTCTAGCTGTGAGCCCGCATCGCATGTATGATTCGTGAGCGGGGTGTCCATTTAGCATCTACCCATGTCGCATGTATGATTCGCGAGCGAGGTAATTAGATCTCCTTTTCAGAGTTTGTTTCCTTCTGTATCACTTTCTAATTGGTAGCCTATGGCATATGGTAGCATCATATGGGACTTTTGATTGTGTCCAAGGTGGCTTATTGCCTGAGCAGTTTGTACTGGGTGAGACGAGATTATTGGATTTAGGACCAATGCAATTGGATTATGTGAAGTGAATTAAGGAGCTAAGACCATTAGATGGTTCAGAAAGAGGCAATGACTCTTGTCAGGGGTATAAACCCAATAGTTTGTTGATTCAACTGTTTGTTATGAATTTCGGCACCTCTCTTCCGTCATGTCGGTGATGTAAAGGTTAGAGCAAGACCCATGTAGGTCATGAGATACAATGGGAGCATCGGATCCGTGAAATTTTGATTAATTCGATCAGAAGGGTTATTGGGGTCTTATGAATAAGTGATGCAAAGTGTGAATTGAACAAAGTTATGCAGTCGTGTCTGAGTACAGCGTGTAGTGATTGATATGGTGATCGTATGTTGGAAACAGGCCTGGCATGGAAATTCCGGATGTTGGAATTGGGCTCTAAGGCTTATTTGTTGAATAAAAAGGGAGTATCTTCATAATTTATCGAGTTAATGTGACCAACTAAGTTGTGGTAGCACGGGAAGGTGCACGAGAAGTTAAACAGTGAGTTCAGGATACATCGGCGTAGTTCTCAGCACGTTCGAGGACGAAAGTATCTTTAAGTAGGAGAGAATGTAACGACCCGATCGGTCGTTTTGAGCCCTAGTTGTGCGTATGGTCAGAATTGAATTTCGGGAAGTCCAGAGTTGATTTGGGAAGAGAATTCTCATTTCAGAAGCTTAAAGTTAAAAGAATCAACTAGGATTGGAATTTCGAGTAAATGACCTCAAAATCGGTATCTGAAGGTTCCAGCAGGTTCGTATGATGATTTCGGACTTGGGCGTATACCTGGATCGGGTTTTGGATGACCCGGGAGCATTTTGGCGCCTATTATGGAAGTTGGCATTTTAGAAGAAATTTCATAAGTTTGGTTTGAAGTGCATTTCTGTGTTATCAAGGTCCGTTTGGAATTCCGAGACCGGGAGTAGCTCCGTATGCTGATTTTGGAGATGGGAGCACGATCGGAAGTGAATTGGGAGGTCTGTAGGTTATTATGAAGCCATTTGGCTAAAGATAGAAATTTGAAGGTTTTTGAGAAGCTTGACCGGAAGTGGACTTTTTGATATTGGGGTCGGAATCCGATTCTGGAAGTTGGAGTAGGTCCGTAATGTCAAACATGACTTGTGTGCAAAATTTGTGGTCAATCGGACATGATTTGATAGGTTTAAACATCGGAAATAGAACATGGAAATTTCAAGGTTCATAAAGCTTGGATTGGAGGTCGAATGATGATTTTAGCGTTGTTTGATGCGATTTGAGGCCTCGAGCAAGTCCGTAATGTGTTATGGGACTGTTTGGTATGATTGGTTTGGGTCCCAGGCGCCTCAGGTGGATTCCGGATGGTTATCGGATCAAATTCGGAAGTTGAAAATTAGGCTGAAGGATGCTGCTTCTGTCATAACCACATTTGCGGTTCTTGGACTGCAGAAGCGGTTAGGCCTTCGCAGAAGCGGCCAAGGTCAGGCCTAGGGGAAACCGCAGAAGCGGTTTCTCTTAAGTGGAAATTAGACCGCAGAAGCCCTCCAGCCAAATTTGGCCAGAACCGCAGAAGCGGCCCAAAACCGCAAAAACGGTTTCCGCAGAAGCGGAAATGGCATCGCACAAGCGAAAATNACATTAATTATGTATAGATTTTAGCATGTAAATGGGTAGAAAATTGAGGGTTAGAGGAAAACCTAGAAAATTATATTCTTGAAATTTAAACACGATTTTGAGTATGAAATTAAGAGAAAATCATATATTTGAGTTCGTGAGTTCATGGGTAAACTTTATCTCCGAGAAATTTTGTATTCCGGGCACGGGGGCCAGAGGGCATTTTTGTCAACTTTTCGTCGGGGTTAGGAATTGTTACAAATTGGATTGTAAGGTTTAGTTAAGCATATATTAATGGATTTGGATAACCATTGGCTAGTTTTGGATCAATGTACGTTGGTTCAAGCCTTCGGAAGAATGTGGAATGCCGGCTATGAGTCTTCGAAGCGAGGTGTGTCTCCTTTCTAACCTTGCAAGAGGGAAATGTCCCCATATGTGTAATAATTGATTATGTGCTCCTATTTGTGGGTGCTACATACGCACGAGGTGACGAGATTCCTTGCATAGCTACTATTATGCTATTGTCCGGGTAGTTAGGACCCATAAACATGTTATACTTGGATTATTTACGAACCCATTGATAGCTTGAATTGTTTAAATCACCTTGCATTGGTAAAGGAATTTAAAAAGAGATTAAACATCATTTTTCCTGAATTGTTAAAAAGAGAAATTTTCTTATTTGGATAATTATCCCCGATAAATTCTTAATTGGCTACTTGAGCATGTATTTATGTGTACCTGCATCGCATGCATGATTTGCGAGCAGGGTATGTGTTTATTTATGGAACGGGCCGAACGCCTCGGCGGATTAAATGGATGAATCTATGATTCGGGCCGTTCGACCCTCAGCAGTGCACATTTTACATTCCTGTTGGATTGGGCCGTCGCCTCGGTGTGATTTGCGCATGTTATTTTTTGTTTGGAAATTTTAAATGTGAAATTTGCCTTCGTGGCTTGATATGGATTAATAAGATAATAAAGAATAAACCTTGGAAGCTCTTGATTAACTGTTGTCACACCTCCCTTTTTACTATATTATACCCCGTGAAGGGTATAATAAAAGGAGTTTTTCCAATTAAAGGACAATCGAAACGGGATTCGTTTATTA
>MU752055.1:27682-51899 GCA_026770625.1 Nicotiana glauca | reverse complement strand
AAGACTCAAATCGATGCAAAAATGCTCCAAAACTAGCCAATAATTATATAAACCCATTAATATATGTTCAATTACTCATTATAGTCTAATTTATAACAATTCCTAACCTCGAACGAAAAGTTGACAAAATTTTCCTCAGGCCCACGTGTCCCGATTTTAAAATTTTCTGAAGATAAAATTTACCCATGACTTTACGAACTAAAATATATAATTTATTCTCAATTCCATGCCCAAAATCGTGGTCAAAATCCAAAAATCTCAATTTCTAGGTTTTTCTTTAAAACTCCAAATTTTCCTTTAGATTCTCATGAATTTTGATGTTAAATCTAAGGTATAATCACAAAATATAATTGAAAATTAGTTAGAGGAACTTACCCAATGATTTGATACGAAAACCCACTCTCAAAATCGCTCATTCGCGGACCTAGGGTTCAAAATATGATAAACTGAAGCAAAAACTCGAGTTACACAGCTAAAATCAGGCCGCAGATGTCGCATTTGCGATCCAGGGTTCGCAATTGTGAACCCTCCCAAAAGCAAAGAAGGCCTTCGCAATTGCGAACTGGGCATTGCAATTGCGATGGTTATGTTCACAATTGCAACCATACCAGAAGTAGCAATTTTCCCGACACAAAAATGAGCATAACTTCCTCATATGATGCCCAAATTCAATGATTATTTTTGCTATGGCTCCGTAATTACGATACGGATCTAATGGTTCAATAAAAACTTAATTTGGAGATCATTTTCTTAATATGGTACCCCTTTATGTCCAAAGAAACGACGTTGAAATATCAAATAAAAGCGTGATACAACACGAAACACACCCGAGGCCCCCGGGACCCCGTCCAATCACACCAACCCACTCCATAACATAACACGGACCTGCTCGAGGCCTCAAATCATGCCAAACAACGCTAAAATCATAAATCAACCTCCAATTCAAGCTTTATGAACTTTAGAACTTCAAACTTCTACTTTTGATGCCGAAACCTATCAAATCACGTCCGATTGACTTCAAATTTTGCACACAAGTTATATTTGACATTATAGACCTACTCCAACTTCCGGAATCAAAATCTGACCCCGATATCAAAAATTCCACTTCCGTTCAAACTTCTGAAAAACCCTCAAATTTCTATCTTTAGCCAAATGGCTTCAAAATGACCTACGGACCTCCGAATTCACTTCCGATCGCGCTACCAACTCCAGAATCACCATACGGAGCTACTCCCAGACTCGGAATCCCAAACAGACATCGGTATCACTGAAATGCACTTCAACCCAGACTTATGAAATTTCTTTCAAAATGCTACTTTCCACAATAGGCGGCAAATCGCTCCCGGATCATCCAAAACCCGATCTGGGCATACGCCCAAGTCCGAAATCATCATACGAACCTGCTGGAACCTTCAGATCCCGATTCCGAGGCCGCTTACTCAAAAATCCAATCCTAGTTAATTCTTTCAACTTTAAGCTTTCGAAATGAGAATTCTCTCTCCAAATCAACTCTGAACTTCCCGCAATTCAATTCCGACCACGCGTACAAGTCATAATACCTGAAATGAAGCTGCTCATGGCCTTAGACTGCTGAACGATGCGCTAGGGATCAAAACAACCGGTCGGGTAGTTATACGCTCGATCTCCATGATGAGAGTCTTCCATAAAGGAAGAAGTTAAAAGAAAAGACATGCAAGAAATAGCGACAATAACCCAAATGGCAAGAGAGAAAATAAAACTTCACCATTCAAAGCCATGCCAGCAATGCTCTGAGATAACTCCACATCACTCATCGTCCTGAGCACCTCATTTTCGGGGGTAACACATAAAGGGGCTAAGGCAGAAGAAACCTACTCATAGTTCGACAGCAAATTGTAATTTATGGGGATAACTATATGTCGGTCGGAACCCTCCATCCTGACCTCTACACAAGTGTGGCATTCCATAAATTCACAAACGTACACCGGATCTACGTCCAAACCTGAGCCCTCGCCCTCAACACACGGACCCTCTCCAACGTTGGAAGACGCGCCACCCTCCGCGGAGCATACCGAGCCACCTCCTGGGAGAGCTTCTTCTGTTTGGGGTGACCTACCCACCAAGATAGCATCGTCCATGAAAGTAGGCACGGTGCCATCTGCGATGCACCACTTGGCTTCTACTAGTGTCCACGACCACCCCTTTTCCAAGCTCCAATCTCCTCTTCTTTCGTAGTGATGACTTATCCCCATTAGAGGATTCATCCAAGAGGTGAGGGCTCGGGACAGAAAAAGCCTCTTCCCTCACAACCAAACCTCGAGAGGAACCTTCTATTTGGAGCGATTGAGTATAGCCCCCTCGAACAGATTTGGCTAAGGTAAATTGCATTCCCGCAGCAGCAACGGCCTGTCAGAATGCAGGGACTGGATCCCTTCGCCTGGAAATCCCACGACCTGTCATCATGGAGAATCGTATAAGTAGTTAACGATGTATGACCAATGACGTGACGTAAAGGAAGATACTTACCAGATGAAACCTTGGGGCCATAACATTTCACGAAGGAGGGACAATCTCGGGTCTCCGCTGCATGGGGCAATAGACGAGCTACCCAATCCTTTATGCCAGCAATAGGGCAGGGTGGACACCACAAAGCTACAAGCAAGAAACAAACAAACTATAAGGAACGAAGAAGAGAAGAAAGAATTAAAAAAAAAGTGGCAACACTCACGTTTATCATTCCACCACTCCGGGAACGTAGCAGGGTCAGATACGATGTGGGCAGTTCTGACGAAGAAATACTTGTGCTAGAACTTACGACTCGCCCGGTCGTCGGTTCCGACTACTAGCCCTTTTGTTCCACGATGTTTCAAATGAATCATCGTGCCCCTGTGAAAGCTGGGCAAGAACAGGTGCAAAAGGTGATGGATAGTCACCTCACACCCCGCCAACTTCGCATACTTTGTCAGCGGTAGAAGTACCTTAAGCGTGTACGGTGAGAGTTGTGCCGGGAAGACTTAATAGAATCTACAAAATTCGTCCGCCAGCTGAGGGAGGGGGAAAGAATAACCAATCACGAAAGGGTACTCGTAAAAGGCACAGTACCCAGGTCTGTGGACTTCCACGAAGTCCATTCCCGCCGGAGCCATATCCACATAGGCGGGGATACTATATTTTGCACGGAGAGCGTCTATATGAGCTTGGTCCGTTTCAGGGATCACTGGAGGAGGAGTTAGAGGAGGATCTTTGGGGAAGTCACTCCAAGATTAGGGGTGCCTCAGCAGTAAATCCTCCACGGTAGGAAAGCTACCCCCATCTTCCACTATCATGTCCTCACCACCGGAGGGGAAAGCCACGGACAGCGGATCCGCCTCAGAAACCCCTTCGTGGGATAGATGTGTTTTAGGCATTGTTGTGATAGGAAAGATACTAGAGTAGCAGAGAAAGTTGGTGAAGAATGAAAGAAGTGGCAGCAGAAAAACTGTAAGAACGAACGCCGGAAACATGAGGAAGAGTAATCGAAAGTGAAATGGCCAAGAGTTTTTGAAAAATCAAATCCTCCACCTATTTATACGATTGGGTAGCAGAGGAATCGAAGCAAAAAACAGCAGAGTAGCACCATCGAGGGGAAAGACTGCAGGCTGGTACCAAAACCGAAGCGACATGTCGTTACCCCAGTCTCAAAAACCCGCGTAATGATGAGGAAAAGGCAGATGATGCCATTTCCTGATAAGACACAGCATTGATGCCTTGCTAAGCACGCTGAACCCCCACTATTGGCCAGGACATGACGCTCCATGAAACCAAATTTCTCCACGAAAGGCGAACGGTGTCTGCTTATCAAGGACGCGTCGAGTTGCAACCTCGACAAGCGGAGGGACTAACTGTATGGGTCCGAATTTGGACGACCACGACCATCGACGAACACGACCAATGGCAAGATCCTCGCAGCTCAACATGGGTTCGATAAGGGCGTTAGGAATATTCCTTCGAATATTCCCCGTAATATGATTTTTAGGATCTAGAAGGGGTTTGTCCCTTATATATAGGGGGAGAACAACTTTGTAAAGGGGCTTCTCTTTTTTCTTTCTCGGCAACTTCTCTCTAAGACATAGCAGCAATTGTAATACTTTTCGGTCAACATTTCTAACACCCAATCATTGATCTTACCTTCACGAGATCAGAAAAGATTATTCGTTGTGTTCATCGTATATCCTCTTTTGTTCTAGAGATTATTATACTTAGCTAAGATTTAGCCCATTATTTTTTTTGATTGATTTATTCAAAAAGGTTGCATTATCTTTTGAATCAAACAATAACAGGTTTGAAGTTAGAATCCCACTATATATTGTACTGATTGTTGCTGATGTGGACTAACCGTCGATGACATTTAATGGAAATCTAATGATACTAACTGGTCGTCCCAAGTAGGCTGTGACGTATCAGATCATGAAGGTATATCATATCGGCTTCTTATACACTGTGTAGTAACTATTTTGGCTGGTGCCAAGTATCATGGTCCTAGTGGTTATATGAAAACAGTCTTCATTGATGCGGAATAACAATGTAGAAGATTCATAATGTCAAGCCATCTCTTTTTATAGAACTGTAGTTTAGAAACCCCAAAGATAATAATAAAAAAAAAAAAAAAAAAAAAAAAAAAAAATTTACCAAATACGTACAATGTATATTATGAAGCATAATATGTATTTATAATCTATGCCTCTTTTTGCTAAGAAGACCTCTTTTCTACCCAGCATATATAATTGAATCTAGCTACTCGGAAAAAGAAAATATTTGAATCTAGTTAACATCATTCAAAAGGAACAAGCAAGATTTTGCATGAAAACCACATATCAAAGATTTAGGAGTAGAGTCCCCCCATTGCTGAGTGATGTAAGCCATTCCACCACCAATTCTCAGTTACAATAATTAATCCAAAGTCAGCCAACTTCAACTTGTGCATGCCACGTTCATTAGCATCGAAAACCAAAACATTAGCAGGTTTAGTATCACAATGAACCCACCCGAACATCTTGAATACCCTTTCAGACTTGCAGCTTGATATATATGCATAGAAACCTATTTCCAATTCTGACATCTTTCCTCTCTTTAAATTGATCAAATCGTCACATGCATATTCAAGAAACAAATTGTAAGTTGGAATATATATATATACACATATATGTTGTTCTCCATGCTTGTGTGCTTCTCTTGGAGTGAAATTGAACGTGGGAGATCCGCACATTTTAACTGAAGCGCATAATAAAAATACGAATCGATTTTCACTGTGCAATACACTGCCGTAAGACACCGAACCAAGAACAAAAATTAAAGCTTTTTCCACTCCATTGTTCCTCTTCGCACTTTCTTCTTAAGCTAAATGAATGATTGAATAACATATGGTAGCGAATTTATAGAAAACCCTTAAATCCTTATTTGATGTGGAAAAGTAGCCGCTAAGGGGTTGTTAGTAAGTACTCGTATAATTTTTGTTCGTAACTTTGTATTTCCAAATTATTAAATCCTTTTTTGACGATCCTCCGCTAGCCTAGTGCTTTTTTCCTCTACATGGATTTCCTAAATGCACCCCAAGTAATTTAACAATGGCAACGTAACTACTAGTAAATACATAATTAAAAAGGCTTAATTAATGGTATTATGGAGTATTATTATTTTCTTAAAGGAAGGAACAATATTTTTAGTTATATTCTACTTACATAGTGTATTAACACGAACTGTGCTGATATTCTACTTAAACCAAATGAAATTTAAATTCGAAATTACATAAATGCAATTGTACATTGTTCTCTAGAAGAAAATGTTACTGCTCTATATGCTGAATAACTGGTAGGTTGGAACCAAGAGTAGTATTAGTGGGAAGCCCACCACATAATAAGTGACGGTTCAATTCTAATTTCTGTTGTCCTCTTTTCATATCTTCTATTTAATTAAAACTTTTTTATAAAAAGAACTTTAAAACATATAAAGGGTCTGACTTCTTTTCAGATTTATTGTATTTGTAATTGTAACTATATCTAATTTAGTCTCTTTAATTAAAGATGTTTAAGTTAATTAATCAGTTCAAATATAATGACTTTTTGTAATCAGTCCAAGAAACCAATGATTTGCCATACTTGATCAAAAATCCTGACACTGATCTTCTTGTGTTAGGACATGATGCCCAATCTGCATCATAGAACACAAGGATCTTATTTGATTTCTCACTGCTGAACAATACTCCTAATCCTGGTTCCCTCTTTATGTACCTAGCAACCCTCATAGCTACATTCCAATGAGATCTTTTTGGTTGTTGAAGGAACTGGCTGAGTGTTTGGATTGTATATGCTATATCAGGTCTTGTTAGTGTCAAATACAGCAACTTTCCTATTAATCGTTGATACTAACCCTTGTCTTCAAGTTCATTATCATCTTTATTGCCTGTCAACTTATAATATTCTGGTACAGTAAGTTTCACATTGATTTCAAGAGGTGTCCAAGTTGGTTTAGCATCTCCAAGCCCCAATTCTGGTATAATATCCAAAGCATATTTTCTTTGATTGACCAAAATACCTTTACTTGATCTGCTGAATTCCATTCCTAGGAAGAACTTTAGCTCTCCTAAGTCTTTAATCTTGAATGCCTTGTGCAAGGAGTCTTTTGCTATTTGTATCAACTGCTAATTATTTCCAGCAATCAGCATATCATCGACATAAACAAGAATGACCACTATATCACCTTGATGTTGCTTAATGAATAAAGAATGATCAAGACTACTTTGTTTGAAACCTGAATTTAATAGGGCTTCTGTTAATTTCAGATTCCATTATCTGCTGGATTGCTTCAATCCACATAGGGATTTAACAAGTCTGCAAACTAATTGAGATTTGCCAACTGTCTCCCCCTGACTTGAAAATCCCTGTGGCAGCTCCATATAAACTTCATCATCTAAATCTCCCTGCAAAAAAGCATTGTATACGTCCATCTGTTGGATATGCCAACTTTGCATAGCAGCTAGTGAGAGTACAGTTCTAACAGTAGCAATCTTGACTACAGGGGAGAATGTTTCATTATAGTCTAGTCCTTCCTTTTCACTATAGCCTTTGGCTACTAGTCGAGCTTTAAATCTTTCGATTTCTCCATCTGCTTTAAGCTTGACTTTGTATACCCACCGATATCCAATGGGAGTCTTTCCTGGTGGTAGAGATACCAACTCCCAGGTGTTATTAGCTTGCAGTGCTGCTATTTCTGTCTGCATTGCTTCTATCCATCGAGCATCCTTACATGCCTCATAAAAGGATGTAGGTTCAGATATTGCTGAAAAGACCCCTAAATAGGCTTTCTGAGAAGAAGATATATGAGCATATGAGAGATAATTAGCCATAGAATGAGGTTTCTTAGCTGGCAAAGGTACTACATAATCTGTTAACCACAATGGTTGTTTAGTCACTTGTCCAGATCTCCTTAAAGGTGTTGAAGTATCTAATGAATAGATGGCAGGTTCTTCAAAAACTTCATCCTCATTGACTTGTGCAGAAGAACCAGGTAAATCACCATGTGGTGCTTAATTGTCCACAGAGGAAGCATTAGGTAGATTTGTATCAATAGACTTGAGATGAGATGGTACACTTGCTTCTTGCAGATCATTATCTATAGAGACATGAGGCTGCAATGTTTCTGCTACAGAAGTAGGAATGTTAGAATCAATATCTGCAAAAAAAGAAGGATTGTTAGAGAAACCACCTTCCTGACAGGAAGTTGGTAAAGCAGGTCCCTCGATATCTTTGAAAGGAAACACTCCTTCTTTGAAAACAATATCCCTATTGATAAAGAGCTCCTTTTTCTCCAAGTTGTATAAAAGGTACCCTTTGGTGACATTAGAATACCCCATCATCACTGCTCTAACTGCCCTGGCACTGAATTTATCTTGTCTACGCAAAAAAGTAGCAAAACATAAGCATCCTAAAATTCTCAAATGTAGCATACTTGGCTTTTTTCCATGAAACAATTCATAAGGTGATCTACCCTGTAAGACAATTGAAGGTAGTCTGTTGATAATATACACAGGTGCCAAAACACAATGTCCCCAAAATCTCAAAGGAATATACCCCTGAAACCTAATAGCCCTTGCCACTTCAAGAATGTGTCTATGCTTCCTCTCAGCTACTCCATTCTGTTGAGGAGTGTAGACACATGTTCTTTGATGTACTACACCTAGTTCTCTCATTAGACTAGTGAAGTTATGATTTACAAACTCAGCCTCATTGTCTGACCTTACTGTTTTTACCATAGTGCTGAATTGAGTTTGTACCATTTTAAAGAAATCTTTTAATACAATGAACACATCACTCTTGAATTTCAGCAGAAAAATCCAAGTCACACGAGAATAGTCATCCACTATTGTTAGAAAGTACTTATTACCATCAATAGTAGAAGTGTTGTAAGGTCCCCAAACATCCAAATGTAATAGTTGAAAATTTTCAGTACTCTTACTGTCACTAGAATGAAAAGGTAGTCTTGTGTGTTTAGCTAAAGGACAAACATCACATTTATCTATTACATCTCTATAATTTTCAATAGGCAGTCCAATAATGTCTCTCATAGCTCCTCTAGAAGCATGTGCTAGCCTTCTGTGCCACAAGAAAACATCAAGTCCTTTCTCCTGTGCACTTAACCCTCTACTCACTTCTTCTCCTTTATCAGCAGGTAAGAAAAGGTACAATCCATATTTCTCTTTACCAATCCCCTTGATCCTCCCTAGAACAGGCAAAAATGAGGAAAGAATGTAACTGAGCAATGAAGATCTCTAGTTACCTTAGAGACTGACATAATGTTGTACTGAAAATCAGGCACAAACAATATATTCTTCACTACTTGTTCCTTAGAAATTATACAATCACCTATGTGTGATACCAGATTTACTTGACCACTAGGCATATGTACCTTCCTATAACTCCAGGAGTCAAGCTTTTTAATATTCTGTAACATACTTAAATCTGATATCATATGGTTAGTTGCTCCGGTGTCTATTATCCATTCCTTTCTAGCTGTGTTGGCCATAAAAGATTGCATCATACCTGCCATGTTAGCCATTGTGTTTTTTGAAACATCTTTGTTTAGCATCATCATGATCTGGCTGTATTGATAAGCTGTGAATTGTGGTGGTTTAGGAAGTTCAGTCCTGTGTCCCTTGTTTGTTGCTTCATGCCTTCCTCCACTTGACCCTGCAATATTAGGATTACAATTCTCAGCACTTATATTGTAAGCAGTATTAGCACTTGCAGCATTGGCTCCTGATCCATTTTTCTTGTACTTAAAATCAGTAGGGTATCCTACTATTTTGTAGTATGTCTCCTTTGTGTGTCCCTTCATTTTGCAGAAATCACAATGTAAATTTCAATTTTTCCTAGGTCTATGATTCTGTCCCTGAAAGTTTCCTTGAAATATCCCTCCTTTTGTAGTTATGAAAGTTGTAGCTTCCGAATTCTCATTCATCATAGACACATTAGAGACAACTCTTTGGCTTTCTCTCTCAATGATCATTGTATACGCTTTGCTCACATTAGGTGTAGGATTTGTCACAAGAATCTGATTTCGCGCTTGTTCATAATTCTCATTAAGCCCAATTAAAAAATGCATTAACTTTTGTCTATGCAGATGTTCAACAAATTCTTTGTCACGACAAGCTGGAATCATACTCTCATATTCATCCCAAAGCTCTTTGAGCTTAGTAAAATACGTTGACACACTACTAGTTCCTTGATACAAAGCAATCTCTTTGTGCAATTGATAAATCCTAGATGCATTAATTTTATCAAAACACTCCTTTAAATCTTCCCAGACTCGACATGCATCCTTAGCATATACTACTCCTGTCACTAATTCCTTCGACACAGAACTCATAATCCATCCCAAAACTATTGCATTACATCTGTCTCATTGATGATCTAGATTCGCCCCGACATCTTCTCTCTTCAGTGTACCGTCAATTAACCCTAACTTGTTCTTACCTAACAGTTGGATTCTCATTGCACGGCTCCAAATCGAGTAATTGTCTGATCCGGTCAGCTGAATTGACACAATCGGAGCTCCTGTTGTGTCTGAGGGATGCGAATGCAATGCATGGTTATGATCGAGATCTTTGTTCGCCATTGTTGAAGAAAAAACAGAGGTTCTTCTCAATTGATTGATCTAGTCACTGGATCTGCAATTTCAGCTCACAATCGTGGCTTAACCGTTCTGATACCATATTAATCTACGGTTGAATTGAATTTCAACCCTAGATCGAAGAATGGGAGGAAGGGAGAAATGAAGAAAGAAGATAACTTTGATATTATCTAAAAAGAAGAAGAAATGAGTTCGTTGATTACACTGTGTAATAACTACCTTTATTTATAGGTCTAACTAATGACACACTTAGCTAACTAACTGATTAGGTATTTACAATAATGTCACTACTAATAAAGTAACTCCTATTTCAATATTATTTGCGTGCCTTCTTTCACCCTTACTTTAACAGCCTGCTTTCTTTAAAAATGCTTATGATTTTGATATTTTAAGTTTACTATTTGCAGTTCTCCAAATCTCAAACTTAGTGCTTGATTCCACCACTTTCCAGCCTCATATATGTGAGAATAAAAAACTGAAACATTTTATCCACCGGAGAATAAAGAATATGATGGTAAAAAGCAGGGGCGGATCTATGTAGGGTAAGGGGGTACGCCACCCGGTCGCTATATGCATGCACTAGTATTTCACGCAGTAAAAACTAAATAAAACATTTGTCCCAAGTAACAATGCAATTGTAGGTGTCACGGTCGGAGTATTGATTTGTCATATGCAAGGGCCAAGATCGAACTAGCTTTTCTCAAGACGTTAACATTCACTTTTCCTCCAGTTGTTCCTTTCTTCCATTCTCTTTTTCTTAATTTCTCTTATTTTCTTCTTCTTTGAGTTTTATCTCTTTATACAACCCCATTTTTCTATTTATTTAAGTTATAAAATTAAATTTCCTTCTATTTTCTTCTACTACATCTCAAAATTTTATTTTAATATGAGTTAATTATTATTGTAATCCATTTAATGCTATTTTTTCCTTGAATTCAAATAAATGACCAAATATTTTTCCTCAATGCAATTCAATATTACTTTTCCTTTACTTGTTCCATTTTCCATTCTCTTTTTCTTATTTTCTTCATCTTCGTATTTTATCTCTTTATACAACCCAATTTTTAATTTTTATTTAAATTATAAATTTTGATTTCGCTTCTGTTTGTTTTTTTACATCTCAAAATTTTTATTTGATTATGATTTAATTATTATTTTTATCCATCTACTGTTATTTTTTCTTTGATTTCAAATACATGACTCAATATTCTTTATTTGATTATCACATAACATTTATTTATGAACTAAGATGTTATAAAGAGAAGCGATTTAATTTAAAATGAGTTGACCCGAACCGAATTGACCAAATGTACGCCCTATTTAACCTCCTCCACTAGTGATAAGTTTATACGCGTAGCCATTAAATTCTGGATTGCTAAAAAGTGATAGGAAAGGAGGTCACAAAACGAGGCAATGCCAGCTCACAAAGTAGATAACAAGCGGAAGCTTCTCAACCCTCTTTACCTTTTGTCTCTTTTACTTCTAGTACGCCCGTTAAGAAAATACTAAATCCTATATAAAATTACCTAATATGACTAAACTACCCTTATTAAATATTGGGCACATGATTATAGTGGCATTTATTGCTCTTCTGCACATAAGGGTAAAAGAGTAAAAACAAATTGAATTTTTTCTTGATTACCTAACTAGACACTTATTTTGGACCAAAATCAAAAAGTAAGAGAGACACTTATTATGGATAGGAGAGAGTATCTTTTAGTGAAATTTCAAAACAGACAGTCTGCTATGCTATACTATCTTGCTGCAGGATGGGCAGCCTTTGTATAGTTTTGCTTTTCTCTCCTCTCCTTTAGTAAGTGCTTTTTCTCATTATTTAATGTCTTTAAGCTTATTTAATTAAGTTTCATTATGTATTCAGTATCAGCTGTAACAGATTACTAGTAAATGGTAAAATCAACGAGCAAGGAACAGGGACTAAAACATCAAATTTGTACACTTAAACTTGAAAAACAAAGCAAATCATCACATTTAGCTCATTAAATACAGTTCTCAAGGAAGAAAATATTCCTCATTTTGATATGGGCAATTTAGAAAGCTTTCTAATTTCTCCATGTTTGTGAAGATAGCCTGTAAATGCATAGCAGTAAGGCATCAGTTACAGTATCATCGAGTTCCCTAATTGTCAATTTTGTTTTTCCTGAGTTACCTGGCTTAGAAATCATGTGAATACGAGACCGAGGTCCATCAAACATCCAGCTATCCTCGTCTAAGGATTTAACCTCTTTATTCAGTGAAGCCATCAGATCAGATTTGAGAACTGCAAGCAGAACCAAGATAACTTTGGATTTCAGGATGAAAACTGAAACAAACTCAAAGTTTCTTAGAAGAAGAAACTCCATTACATCAAGAAAATAGTGCAAATATGGCACTTGCTTTCTCAGCTAGAATTTTTTTTGTTTTAAACAAGCACAATAGCCAAATTCACTCGCCAAATTTATTTTGACTAGCTGCTACCAATATCTTTTTTATTCAGAAAGGGGAACTAAAGACTCCATTAATGCTGCTTTAATTTGTGTTTGCCTAATTATCAATGATCATCATCAAGTTCTATAGAGCTAAGAACTTTAACGGCTTTATCTACCCCAAAGCTCCCACTTTTTGCGGGACCTATAACCCAACCTGCTGAACCAAAGGATCGAAGCCACACACTTTCTCCACCAGATAGAAACAGTAAGTCACGAGATGAAAAATTCTTAGTATAACAAAATTAAACATCTTGCTAAACGTACTTAATATAACAGCTTTACCAAAAAAAGAAAAATCCTTAATATAATAGACATAACCTGCTGATATACACTTCCCATTTGTTTTTTACCTTTACTAAGGCTGTGCTAGATTGTCCTTACAAATCTATGCAAACCTTGTTGGCAGTTTTATCAAACCGGAAAGCACAAAAAAGCTCTAAGGTCTATTGGGACTTTAAGTGCAAAGCGCAAATAAAGCGTGAGCTTTAATGAAGATACATACAAATGGAGAAAAACTACAAATATGTATATGTATTTCACGACTAATATCTATAATCATGAATACCAAATATATGGACAAAGAAATTGAAAAAATTTTATGATAAAGTATTGTCGTCTCTTCAGGATTTCGCTCATTGGCAAGAAAAGGTATGTTTTAGAGCCTTGATGGCGACGTTGAAGCGCCCACTACGCGGGGCGAAGCGCTCAATTTGAGCCTTGCTTCAGGACTTAAGCGCGCGTTTAATAATACTGATCGTTGGTACATAGTCATTTGGTCAGAAATATGGCACTCCTTTAGACTTGTTTCAGACAGAGAAATCACTCACTTTCATTAATTAACTAGTGAATTTACTCAAAACTTATTATCAACGTATATCCAAAACAACAGTTGAAAAAGCTATCAAACAACAAAACGAGTAATATAATGAAGTACCGGCCTTTCAGAACTTTGAAGAGCTGCGATAGTAGTAGTAGTAGTAGTAGTACATTTTTACTTATTAGTGGAGAAAAAAACATCTATAACACTTAACCAACTATTTACTTATTAGTGGAGAAAAAAACATCTATAACACTTAACCAACTAGTGATATGAAAAAGAAGAAAAAGCAATTACAAACAATGAAAATTATCAATTTTCACTCGATGTAGAACAATATAGACATGTAAATAATATGCAAAAGTACAAGAAATTAAGATTGAGCTCTATCAACATTTTCCAGCTACTAAATTTGGAGTAAATGATGTCTTACATTTGATCAAATTACATCCACTGCATCTGCGTTTATGTGCAAACCATACCTAACTCCAATTTCTATCACGATGAGATCAATCAATTTTTTTCCTTTTAACTGCTTGCAACTTTTAAGTTATTCTTTACACCCGAGGATGTAATAGCTGTTCATAGTCCCTCAATTAATCAGAAAATTATAATGTTGTGTTTTAAAACACTCATATCTTGAAAAATGAAAATCAGAGATATCCAATGAAACACCGGAAATTTTTTTTTTTTTTTTCAAAAATACGCACTACAGACGTTAAAAAACAACATGTGGTACTGGCAATCGCGCTGTGCAAGTGGAAAATTCTTTTGGCTACAAATTACTGGCTTTTGCTTCAAAATTAGAACATTATTCAAATGAATTTTTAAATACTCCACTGCATTAAATAATCAATTTTAGCTATAGAATAATATTCCACTGCATTAGATAATCAATTTCAGATCGTTATTCGGCTGATTTGAGAAATAAATTAGGTCTTCTTCAGCCACACAGATCATTACTTGAAGTTGAATATACTTCCAAATGAAAAACTAAAAACATAAACATATTTTCAGAAAGAAAATGCAAAACATGTCACTGACCATTTAGAGCTTCATCTTTGCGATCTTGAATGGAGATGAGATCAGTAGGGAAGTTAAAGTCATCAGCGGCTAAAGACGATGACGGCCCTGCGTTTCCTCCGATCATCGCCATCGTCGAACTCGATGACCTCGCCGGTGACGATGTCAGGGAACTGCCTGTACTCATTTTCCCCTTCCTCGTATCCGAAAATACAAAACCCTATAGAAATACTACTCTATCCGTTTTAAGTTTTCCACATTGTTTTTCTAAGGTTAATTTTTTAAAAGATAGGAGGTTTACCCGTAAAAAGATACAATTAAATTTATGCTTAGCATATAGACAAGTGAATGATTTGATTCCAAAATAATAAATAAATTAGATAAGAATATATGACTTAGCGTTAAAATCGCGATAAGATAGTAGCAATCTTGTTTCCGGGAGCAGAGCTTACGGATGCAGTAGTAACAATATTAATAAGCAAAAAATATTATTGAGCTTTTGAATGAAGTATAGTTTGACTTGTTCGCAAATTCGTGTCCCTTACCATGGCCGTAGAGCTTACTATTTATAGTTGTACCTTACCATGGCCGTAGAGCTCACTATTTATAATTGTACCTAGGGAACAAGGTCCTAGAATCAAGTCTCTCTTAAATGATAATTATAATGGCTATTGAAGAATGTATAACTGTATGCAATGAATGTCATATTTTGTGTAAAGGACCGTGCACTTAATGCTATAGAATATTCTGCATTAAATGCTTTGGGTGGCAAGTATTTAATTCGCCTTTATGAATACCATTCCTCTCAAGATAGTTGCCTTCGAACCTGACTGTCTTCTGTCTTCGGCTCCACGTGTTGCTTTCTCATGCGAACATTTAATATGAACATATTTTACCCTATACAGATAGTCTCCCATGCTTTCTAGTGGCATAACCTTATGTAACCAGGAAGTTGGTAAAGATACCTTTTTTGGCGGGAAATTCCCTGACCCCCTCTGAAAAGTTTCTGACTGTTGATTAGACGCACATCTCTCCACATTTAATGCCCCGAACATGCGTCATCCCACGATTCAGCAACACTTTTGCCAGTTATCGGGGTAATTATGGCCACGATTTTAGCTGCATATTTTTTTACTTATACACATCAAACTTCTCCATTTACACTTCATAACTTTCCAAACTCTCTCGAACTCTCTTTACTCAACTCATACTTGTCTTCAACTTTCTCTAATCTTCTTCTTCGGAAAAAACCCTTTTCTCCCTTCTGATAACATTGGCCTTTTTCAGAAATCTCAGTTCCTCAAAGAGCAAAGGTAGTACTGATGATGCTGCTCCTTTCACGGTGAGCACCATTATTCTAAGAAAACTCATCACAACTAAGGACTTCGAAGAGAAGTATCCTTCCGCTAACCTTCGCAAATTGGTTGTTGGCGCGTATCCTTTTTCTATCCGTCATTCCAGCATTCCTGCTGTGAAGGAAGATTGATGTTGCTATGATTTAAACAGCATCGCTCCTGCCCTGGCACAGTGAATAACCAAGGTTGACCGTCGTAAAGAATAAGTTCAGCGCCGAGCGGCTTCCCTCATTGTTGAAAAAATATATTCTATGTATAACATGAGGAGAAAAAACCTTGGAAGAGGCCAAAACGGGCGTCATTAACTTTGATGCGGAAATTGCCAAAGCCCGTGAGCTGAAGTCAACTGCTTGAAGGGGTCTTCCGGTCCAGCCTGATGCTATCGACTCTTCTGGTTCCAGTTCTAAGTTCTTAGGAACTGAAGAAAAAACTAAAGGTGATGATAATGAAGGCCAAGATATTGGGACGGCGGCGGATCTTCCGACTTCTCCCGAGGTTGCAGATTTTTCTCTTCCTCCCGATTCCGGCGGTGCAGTTGTTTAGCTTTTGATTTTTTTTCTTTTTCATACCTTTGTATTTGTGCTATTTAGCACGTTTGCTGTGAATAGAAGTACCTTTTTCGTTTAAGTATTGTGCAAGTTTTCCTCTTTGCATACTTATCATTTAAGTATTTGCGCAAGTTTTTCTCTTTGCGTTGAATTGTGCAAGGATTTGGGTGTATTTTTTCCCCCAGAGAATTTGGATTCCGGGCATAAGTTCTTCTAGAATCAACCCTTTTACCATGAGGGTTTCATAAGAGAGGGCCCTCTTATGTTTACGATGCTCTTGAAGAGGACGTATCATGTTCATTACGACATTAGCATTTGAAGTACTTATTTAACTTTCAAAATTTGAGACAAGAACAAGATAAAAATAAAAAGACTTTACTTTATTCCATTCATTTTCAAAATTACATAAACATTCGTTATGCTAAAAAGGAATTGCCATTACTTGTGGCTAACTTGTACAACTTATTTCTACAAGGCTGGTCCGGCAGTCTTCCGTCCCGATGGTAAAACTTTGTTCCCAAATTTTGTAGTTCTGGTCAATGTGGCAGTCATTGTTGCCCATTCTCATACCATCCCCCCTCCCTTCCCCAGTGTTCGAATGCGAAGATACGAATTTGAACACTGGAAGTTTTTCACGTTTGAAGATTTCACTAGTAAATGGTTAGATAATCTTCAGTTCGATAGCAACCATCACTTCCCCTTACGAATTTTTGCTATTGCGCCAAAAATTATCTATCAATCCCCCACTGGCTTGCACTTGTGAATGGTCGGGTAATCTTTGTCTAACAACAAACTTTATTTTCCGGTAAGAACTTTGCTACCGATCAAAAGACTATCTAACCGCTCTGCAGTGGCTTGTTGCTTGCATGCCTTCTCATTTAAAGCTCTTATTTCTGCTGATGAAGCTTCTTTCATAGTATGTTTTCCTTTGCTGCCTCCTTAAATACCATGCTAGAAAAACCCAATTGGGACAAAAACTGGACGAAGGTAAAAAGAGTGCAGTACATACTTTTAGTATAGGCGAGGCTCATCAGCAATAGTATCTCTTAAGGTGTGCCATGTTCCAGTTGCTTGGCAACTTTATTCCGTCTTGATTTTCCAATTCATATGACCCTTTTCCGGTGACAGCTGAAACCCGATAGAGGCTTTCCCTTGTTGGACCTATCTTCCTTGCGTTGAGCTCCCGGGTGTTTTGAGTTACTTTCCTTAAAAGCAAGTCTCATATTTTGAAATAACAGAGGCTAGATCTTCGGCTGTAATATCTTTCTATTCTCTGCTTTCAGGTTGCGATCCTTATATACGCCAAGGCCCTTCGTTTATCGAGAAGCTCCAATTTGACCAACATTTCTTCATTGTTTGTTTCTTCGCCCGCCTGAAAATATCTCAATGTAGGTTCCCCCACTTCCAATGGGATCAAGGCTTCTGCTCCGTACACAATAGAGAAAGGAGTTTCCCTCGTGCTTGATTTGGTCGTTGTTCGGTACGCCCATATTATTCCTACCAGCTCTTCGGGCCATTTTCCTTTGGTTTCTTCCAATCTCCTTTTGAGATTTTGGATAATCACCTTGTTTGTTGATTCTGCTTGACCATTTGCGCTCGGGTGATAGGGTGATGATGTGATCCTTTTGATTTTTAATTCTTCAAGGAATTTTGTGATCTTTGCGCCTATAAATTGTGGCACGTTGTCTCAGTCTATCTCTTTTGGTATTCCAAAGGAATTAGCTAACCCTAGGATTCGCCCATTAACTTAGAATTAATTTTGGGAAAGATTATTTGGGGTTGGAAAATATTAATTAACAAGAAATTAAGGCGTCAACCCTCATTTTATAGATTCTACCTAAGGATAGGATTGAACTACTTGTAGCCATAATTGGGTGTGTAATCTCTTAATTGTTTTAGGGATAATTCAATTAGGAAGTATTGTTAGTCTTCTAAAGAAGCTAATATATAATTGTTATCCAAGGCTAATTAACATAAACTCGCTCATATTTGTTAAATCGTAAAATATATTGGATCGTTACTTGAGTGTAAGTTCCAATGCGTCCATACTTGTAGCCATTGATCAATTTACTTGCTTTCTAGGTTAGTTTACATTTTCGCATTTAATTATAAATATTTTCACAATCACCATTCTAAGTGTTTGGAATTGCATAACAAGTGATAATTATCGTACATTCCTAATCGCCTACATATTGTTCTCTGTGGGATTCGACCCCGACTCATAGTTGGGCAAATTATATTACATGCGATTGTGTCCATTTATTTTTTAATAGTGGATTTGGATCATCACCTTACTAGGGGGCGGTGGAAACAGACCGACTATATCCATCCCCTACTTGATGAACGACCATGGTGATAAAACTGAGAGTAGTGGCTATGCTGGTTGGTGTACCAACGGTGCATAGCGTTGATATCTATCACATTTTTTAACATAAGCCTTGGCGTCTTGTTCCACCTTGGGGCAGTAGTATCCTACTGTAATTAATTTTAACACTAAGGAATTCGCGCCTGAATGATTTCAGCAGATCCCTTCGTGGACTTCTCGCATAACATAGTTAGCTTCGGAAGCTCCCAAACATATGGACAACGGGCCTTGGAAAGATTATCTATACAATTGAACTCCTTTAAAGCTGTATCGCGCTGCTTTAGTGCGCAGCACCCGAGATGCCTTGGGATCTTCAGGCAATTTTCCGTGCTCGAGATAGATCTCATTTCTCCAGACCCAGACCAAGTTGGTCGTATTTACTTCGTATAGATATCTGCGTCCAATACCGACTGCATAAGCTGTACGATCGTACCAGAGTCTGATCTCTTCATTTATGTGGACGATCCCAGATTGGCCAATGCACCTGCTTCCGCATTCTCTTCCCCCGGGATGTGTGTAATTGACCATTCCTTAAATCGAGCGAGCAGCGCTGGACTTTTAGTACATACTATTGCATGCATTCCTCTTTGGCTTCGAAAATCTCGTAGACCTGGTTTACTACCAATTATGAGTCGCATTTGATTTCTATGACCTCGAAGTCCAGTCCCCTGGCCAGCTTGACTCCTGCAATCAAAGCTTAATACTCTGCTTTATTGTTAGTCGGGGGAACAATTCTAATGGCCTGCCTTAGGGTTTCTCCCGAGGGCGTGGTTAAGCAATTCGATAAATCTAGACCTGAGCTCCGGGTTTAGCCCTGTCCCCAACTGGAATCTCCTCTCCAAGAACTTCTCGAATAATGCGACTTGTTCAAGTTCTTCCGCCGTGGATTTTGTTACGTCCATTTCTTATAGTACCTGGAGGTATCTTGGTACTTGATAGGATTGCTATGTTGCATGATCCTTCCCTTTGCTACTAGAAATTGAGATTAAATTCATCTTCCTTGCCGCCGGTTGGTCTCGTCTTATTTGTTTAACTCCCTCGGGAGTTGGGAACTTCAGCAATTGATGATACGTTGACGATACGACTTTCATCTCGTGTTACCATAGTCTCCCTAGGATAATGTTGTAACTTATATCGTCGTCCACTACCTTAAAAGGGTCATCTTCATCACCCCCTCGGAATTTGTGGGCAGCAATATATTTTCTCGGGTTGTCACGCTTGCCAGATTGAATCCGGCGAGGAGTTTTGTCGCCGGAATGATACTTTAGGTCAGCTTGTCTTGTTCTATCACTCTCCCCTGGATAATATTGGCCTAACTTCCTAGGTACACCAAAACACGTTTAATTTTAAAATCTAAGATATTTAAAGAGATTACCAAGGCATCATTATACGGCAGTAGCAGTCCATCTGCGTCTTCCTCCGTGAAAGTAATATCGCCCTCATCAACTTTACAGAGTCCGAAAATGTCATGCCATTAATCTCGTTCCCCCCAAAAATCATGTCGATCGTCAAACGCGAAGAATCTTCTCTTGCTTTCGAAGGTTCTGCGTTATCGCGGTTGCGATCATAATTGTTTTTAGCCCAATCACTTAAAAATTCTATAAGATGGTCATTTTTCAGCAACATCGCCACCTTCTCGCGCAAATGCCGCTAGTCCCCAGTCTGGAGAATGTTGGTCTCATGGTAATCACACCACAAATTCGGATCCCTTTGACTGGGATCAGATCTTATTGGCTTTGGAACTACGCTTACTTAATGTTCCTCATAGACGATACAAGCTCCACTACGCTGATGTTGAAGATGTATTCAGAAAGCTTGGGGTAGGAGGAATCTCGGGAACCTGATACCTCCTTGTCCTGCAATGACCTGTTATTCTGGCCGCGATCAGCTCTCGCTTCAGTTGCAAATCTATCCACCGATCGAAAACCTCTACCTCGTCCTTCATCCTTTTCATAGGGCAAAATCGACCTCTTGAAGGTCGTCGATCTATGTCGAAATCATCTTTTGACTTCTCTTTATTCTTCTCCCAATCCCGACCGTTGGTTGATGGTGGGAAATCGAGCTGATCATCCTCAATTCTTATCTTTGATTCGTACCGGTTGTGAACATCTACCCATGTTGTTGCCTGGAACTCGAATAGACTTTCTTCCAATTTTTGGGAAGCATCGAAACATATTGGATTCAGACCTTTACTGAATGCTTCAACTAACTATTCGTTCGGTACGGCCGGTAGCAGCATCCTTTACTTCTCGAATCTGGTCACAAACTCCCGTAGTAATTTGGACTCTCCTTGTGCAATCCTAAATATGTCGATCTTTTTGGCTTGTACCTTCCTAGACCCGGCACGGACCTTGATGAAAGAGTCCGCGAGCATCTCGAAGGAATCTATGGAGTGCTCAGGCAAAAGAGAATGCCATGTCAGGGCCCCCTTCGTGAGGGTCTCCCTGAATTTCTTTAGTAAGACTAATTCAATCTCATATGGAGCTGTTGTTCCCCTTCACTGTCGTTGTATAGGTGGTGATATGCCCCAGATGATATGAAGTCCCATCATATTTCGGCAGGTCTAGCATTTTGAAGCACTTCAGGATCAACTCTAGTTGTCGCGCTTGGTTTGAACGGCAACTTGGTATATTTATTTGTGTTAGGCTCTTACAACACTAGTAGTGCGCCCGAGATTGGATTCATTCGGGCATCTATTTCTCTCATAAACTGCATGAGTTTGGTTTTACAAGGATCATTCTTGTTTTTGTTACCGGATCCGCTATCGTTCCCCTCGGCTCAGTCGAAGCCGACTTTGCCCCTCGATTTGTTTTGTCGACCCTCTGTGTTGTTTGATTTATGGGAGCACCGGGAGGAACTGAACCTCATCCATTCGCGTTATTGCAAGCACCTGATAACGCCTGCTTCAACTCCGTCATGACCTGATCCTGTCGTGAGAGATGGACCATAATGGCTTTTTGTTGCACTCTCAAGATCCTTACTATTTCTACGACATGCTCGTCTTCAGCATCATTAGGAGTTTCCTCTCGAACATGTCACGGATATTGCCCGCTGTGGACCGGCGTGGCCTCATCCCCCTCGTTGAGGGTATCAATGGTTGAATTTTCGCACTAAGGCTGATTTCCTTGGGCCTCAACGTTGTGTGCGATGTTGACACTGTTATCTGCCATTTTTTATAATTTTTACTAAGAACAAATAATTAAATGAGCTACTAATAGATGCAAGAATCAACTCAATTACACAACTGTCTAAGCCCCACGGTGAGAAGTATTTACACGTAAAATGATACAATTAAATTTATGTGTGGTTTATAGACAAGTGAATCTATTTGATCCCAAAATGATAAATAAATTAGACAAGAATATAAGATTTAGCATTGAAATAGAGATAAGACAGTATCAATCTTGATTCCGTGAGCAGAGCTTCCGGAGGTAGCAGTAACAATATTAATAAGCAAGAAAATATTATTGAGCTTTTGAACAAAGTATAGTATTGGTTTATCAGAAAATTCGTGTCTCTTACAATGGCCGTAGAGCTCACTATTTATAGTTGTATCTAGGGGAACAAGTTCCTAGGATCAAGCCCCTCTAAAATGACAATTATGAGGGCCATTGAAGAATGTGTAACGGTAGGCAGTGAATGTCATATTCTCTGTAATGGACTGTTCACTTAATGCTATAGAATATTCTTATTAAATGTTTTTGGGTAGCTGGTATTAAATTCGCCTTTATGAATACCATTCTCTTCGAGATCGTTGCCTTCGGACCTGACTATCTTCCGTCTTCGGCTCCACGTACTGCTTTCTCATGCGAACAATTAAGATGAACATATTTTACCCTATACACTGACAGATGCACAAGTAGAGTAGAAAATTAGTATATTTTTTTAAAATAAAAATATTCTTATCATAAATTTATATTTTTCAAATTATTCCTTATTAATTTAATATTTTATTTTTATATCTAATATCCTTTTTTCTATTTTACTTTTAATAGTCTCTCTACTAAAAATAAAAATAAAAATTCTCTCCAAAAACTAATCACCAGATTCGAGCACTTTCTTTTGAGGTATAATTATTTTTCCGTTGCAGTATACCAATTTATTATCTAGTTTATCGTTTTATTTCTTTTTCTTTTTGGCTGCCCATGCATGTATTATAGTTGATAGAGCAATAGTGTCTAGTTATTATTTTCTAAAGAATATATAGTAATTTTCATATATAATGTCAAATATAATTTGCTTATCAAATATTATAAAAAAGCACTTCTCAAATGATTTAACCAAACACCAACTGCTACTCTCCAAATGTATTTTATCAAAAAATACTTCTGAAAAAAATATTTTCCAAAATGATCAATTTATTGAACAAGTTCTTAATCCAATTTTTCGTTTTACACACTTTAACTAAATCCATAAGATACTAGACAAGGATATTTGAGCAAAACGAGTCTATTATTACATATTTGATTTTTAATGGATGTAAATTTAAAAGAACAAAATTAAACGCAATTGAAATAAAGGATTCATATTGATCGATCATACTAACTAGTTAGACTTAACATGTAACGACCTGATAGGTCATTTTATGTATTTGAGTCTCGCTTTTCCTTTGAAATCTTTCCATGTGTGTATTTATGTATATTTGACTTGAAGGGATGGATGGTTTTGTTTCGGGGAGGTTTTGGATTGATTCAGAATATTTGGTTCTTATGCTGGAAGCTTAAGTTGGAAATATAAACCGAGGTTTGACTTTTGTGAAAAAGACCTCGGAATGATGTTTTGATGGTTCCAGTAGGTTCGAATGGTGATTTTAGACTTAGGCGTACGCTTGAAATTGAATTTGGAAGTCTTAGCTTTTTTGTCGAAAGTTGACAATTTGAAGCCTTAGAAATTGCCTAAGTTTGACCATGGTTTGACTTCATGACTCTCGGGTTTAGATTTTACTTTTGAGATTGAGAATATGTCCATTTTATTATTTGGAACTAATCTGCAAAGTTTGACATCATCCCGAGTTAGTTTGGTAGGAATCAGATACTGGTTGTGATAGTTTGGTAGGACTCAGACGCTTGATTGTGATTGGTTTGGTAGGATCAACGCTTGATTGTGATTGGTTTGGTAGGAATCGGATGCTTGTTCATGATTTTAGAATTTCTTAAGTTTTATTTTTTGGTGTCTGATTCGTGGCTTTGGATGTTCTTTTGGTATTTTGATACGATTTTTCAGAAATTCTAGCAACTCCAATCTATTTTGAGACATAGCAAAATTTAATACAAATTAGGAAGATATTCAAAATTCTAGCTCATTTGAGCATTTTATCAAATACTAGATGAGCATCTTAATCTCAAATCTCTTTTTCATGGTTTTCCTTCATTCCCCAACCAAATCTTACTTATTTATGTTAGACAATCTTCCCATAAACCTAGATTGGACATGCATGTATACAAAATACTAATACACCCAAGAATCATACCTTATCAACC
>MU752055.1:10374-21393 GCA_026770625.1 Nicotiana glauca | reverse complement strand
ATAGGTTATTCATCATATAAAACCTCATAAATCTTTAGATAGGCTCGTTCAAAGTGGGGGCTTGTGCGAACTCATTTGAAATCTTAGCCTATTTTGAACCTTTCCAATTTTCCTTAGACTTAGGCCTGTCGTTGGACACCAAATTACTTACCATAAGACTTATACACATATTTACCAAATCCAAGGGGTGTACACCATGTTAATAGCTCATACAAATATTATAATAAGCCTACGTGACACCACGAAATCCTAAATTACTTAGCGAAATTTTCTGGGGCCTTACAATGATCATAGAACCTGCCACGTTGTTTTGGGATTATGAAAGGGTCTTGTTCCCCTTTGGGGACATTGAAATGACACATTTGCTAGAGGATATAGGAGGACTAGCTGGTTTAGTGTGGGATACTTCGCGTTTGCTAATGCCTGAGAATCGCAAAGGTAGGGGTTTCCTTAAAATGATGGGTTTGAAGAAGAATAGAAAATTGACATGCCTGAAGGAATCATACATCTTTTTTGACTACCTGTATGAAAGGTACAGTCACAGCAAATCCTACCGTACCTACCCTGACGAGTTTGCCATCACGTCCTTGGGACACATCCATCGCAGGGTTTTCATTTTCACATTTTGCTTCCTAGGTCTGATCGTGTTTCCGATGAAGAAATGGAGAATTCATACCAGGTTGGCTATGGTAACTAAGACCCTAATGGAGGGGATTGGTGGGCAGACATTCAGCATTGTATCCATGATCATCGCAAACATATACCGAGCTTTAGAGAAATGTCAACGAGGAGAAAAACACTTCGAAGGTTGCAATTTACTACTTCAACTCTGGCTCATGGAACATCTCCAAAAAGGCAAATACCGACAAGAAATTCAGCAAAGGGACAAGGATGATCACATCACTTTCCACCATCCCAAGTGAATGAATTACATCCCCGACATGTTAACTCAGTCTGAGAATGCCAAATTATGGGTTGAGCTATTTGATAATCTGATTGAAGAACAGGTTCAATGGATGTTCGAGTGGTTTCCGACAGAGGAGTTCATCGCCTGATCCATAGATGCACCTTTCCTGATACTAATTGGCCTACGAGGAGCGTACCCTTACATCTCTCTTCGAGTTATGAGGCAAGCTGGTAGGAAGCAAGTCATACCCGGATTCGACAAGAAGAGCCACTTCCAATCTGACTTCCAAAATGATGATAGTCCCTACAAGTGCCAAGCCCAAGATATGTGGTATTGTAAGATCGTAATGGCAAAAGACACCATCGAGCCAGACAGATATCATGTCGATTGTACTCCTTTTTATTCAGGTTGGTTGGAAGATAATCATGATAGTCTGGGCCAGCCGGGGTTCGTTCGAGGTCATAGAATTATAGATGAAAAGGCCGAGGCACAAGTCAAGTACAACCAACTATGCAAAAGGATCCGTGAATGTGAGAGCGAACATCGTGAGCTACAAGAGTCCAACCAGAAGCTGATTGAGGGATGGAAAGACATGGCTGTCAACACCAACAAAAGGCTAGGATACTTGGAAAGAGGCATAGTAGAAGTGGAAAGAAAGTTTCTCAAAAGAGTTGAAGATTGTCAAGAGGCTAAAGGGACCGAAGGATTATATCTAGCAAGAGCGTACCTGTTGCTGGGACTTCGCGAGTTGGGGAAGCTGATCGACGGAGCCAAGGATGCCGAATCTGGGGAAGGTTCTTCTAGAACCAAGTAGATAGGAGTTTACCTTTTGGATTTATGAATGTAATAAGGCCAATTGCCATTATTGACTTTTATTTCCTTTTTATTTAGTGTCGATTTGGGATTCATCTTATTTTAATCAATAAAATGAGGCATTTAGCATCCCAAGTTCTCTAAATCAATTTATCGCTAGGCCTGCCTCGGGCACAATGAGGTTCTCAAATTAGGACACACTTTACATTCCTTCACTATGTGTTTAAATACTGCAATACTTTTTATGATCCTCACTGACTTGATTACCTTTTGTTTTATTATTCCTCTCCCCAGAAGGTTAGTTCGTGCACTCTAGCATCATCATCTTATTCCACGAGATCCAGGGGCCCTCCACCCACTCCTCCTCTTAGTCCTATTAAAAGCAAGAACAAAGGCAAGATGGAAGATTCAAACAACATCAGAAAAGAGAACACATCAGAATGGGTAGAGGCTACTAATGGCCATGGTATTCGGGTTTCCAACGAGAATGTGTCGCAACTTGAACAAAAATTGTTGAAGTTTCATGAAGAGCTCGATCAGGTTCGGAATCTGGCCAACCTGTCATTTTCCCTCAGCACCCTAGAAGCCAACTTCCCCAATGTTCAAAACCCCACACCTCCTAAAAATATCCCAAAACAATAGAATCATCCCACTGCTCCACCAAAGAACCAATGTAACACTTGCCATACCCCAAACAACACTCGACTACTCGTCCCAGAACCTCAAAACTCTACAAATGACCATTTCCATGCCTATACACAAGGCCACCATAACAATCCTATCTACGTGGAGACCATGCCATACTCCACCCAACCTACATCCTGCATACCAGAGTATGGTGAAAAGGATCTGCTCATCAAGAACTTGGCTAAGGAATTCAAGAAACTAACCAGCCGGATTCAGGGCGTTGAGGGAAGCAAAGGAATCGAGGGACTGAATTATGAGGATCTTTGTATACAGCCTGATGTCAAACTGCTTGAGGGGTACAAACCTCCTAAGTTCGAAATATTTGATGGTACGAGTGATCAAAGGGTCCATCTGAATACATATTGCATCAAGCTAGTCAAAGTAGGAAAAGATGAAAGGATCTTAATGAAGTTATTCATGAGGAGTCTGAAAGGAGATGCATGATCTTGGTACATCAGCCAACATCCCAAGAAGTGGTCGAGCTGGGTAGGCATGGCATCAGACTTTATGGACAGGTTCAGGTTTAATACAAGGAATGCGCTAGACGTGTTCTATATCTAGAATCTACATAAGAAGCCCATAGAGACATTTTGTGTGTATGCTACTCACTGGAGGTCCGAAGCTGCTAAGGTCAGACCGGCCTTAGAAGATGAGCAAATGAACAAGTTCTTTGTCCGGGCCCAGGACCCGCAGTACTATGAACGATTGGTGATGATTGAGAACCATAAGTTTTCCGACATTATCAAATTGGGCAAAAGAATTGAAGAAGGTATCAAAAGCGTTATGGTTATAAACTTCAAGGCCTTGCAAGCTACAAATAAGGCCTTATAGTTCGGTGGTATGTCTAAGAAAAGCGAGTAGGGGACGTGATGGTTGCACAAAGGACCAAGTCTCCCCTCAAATACCAAACCTGCCTAACACCTCCACTCGCATACTAGCCAACCCTAAATTACCAAGCACCCTCGTACCAAGTTCTATCTCTAACTTATTAGTCATCTCCACCTCCTACATATCAATCTACTTCACCCAGATACCCCTAACCCGCTCATGTCTACCAAACCTATAATGCTCAACCCTCCCCTTATAAATCAGCCCCTTCACTCCAAAACTTCCCTAGACATTGACCAAATTTTGATCGCAGACCTCCAAATCAGTATACAGCCATCGCTGAACCCATTGACCAGCTATATGAGAGACTCAAAGTTGTTGGTTATGTTACCCCCATCCCTGTTGCAACCCCTAAGAATCCTTCTCAGTGGGTTAACCCAGGCAAATCCTGTGCATACCACTTCGGCATGAAAGGGCACACCATCGATGAATGCCACTCCTTGAAAGACAAGATACAGTCTTTAATTGATAACAAGATCATTGTGGCAAAAGAACCCGCTCCAAACGTCCACAACAACCCTTTGCCAGACCATAAGGGTGGAAGTATCCACATGATTGAAATAGAAGATGACTGGGATCCCGAGGGATCAATCGGGTTGATCATAGAAGGTGATGACCCAAAGAAACCAACAATTACTCTCAATCCAGTCATAGTCCAGATTCAACCGTCTGAAGGCACTGAGGTGAACATGTCTGCACCACTTGTGTTTGAAGCAACCTCATCCGCAAAAACACCAGTACCAATTGAGGTTGAATTCACATCTTCGGCAAATGCACCCGTACCATTTAAGGTTACTATCTTGCCACCCAAGGCACATGTTCTGTTCAGAGTGAGGATAGCCACACTGATCCCAGTGGCAATGTCAACCATGCCACCATTCTATACAAATATTGTATGCTGGGACTATACAGCCGAGGCAAGAATGAAGGGCAAGGTTAGAATTAAAGAAACTATCGTAGCACAGGGTATGATAAGAACTGGTAGGGTCTATACCCCTGAACACCTAGATGAATCAAGCAAGCAGGCCTCCAATCGGCCACCCCTCATTAAAAAAGATTCGGGTGACCTTTGGAGGAAGATACATGCCAAGGAATATTCGGTCATCGACCAGTTAAACAAGACGCCAGCATAAATATCCATTTTTGCTGCAGAATTCTGAGGCGCACAAGCATGCTATGTTAAAGGTGTTAAGTGAAGCATACGTACCAAGTAACGTCACTGGTAGGAAAAAGGCTAATATGGTAGGGCAAGTTCAGGAAAGCCATAAGATCACCTTTCATGAGGACGAGTTGCCACCTGAAAGGCTGGGGCACAATAAGGCACTGCACATTACCGTGCAATACGAAGATTATTTTATCACCAGAATCTTGATCGATTGAGGTTCTAGTCTTAACATCTGTCTGCTGGTAACACTCAAAAAGTTGGTTAAAAGGCTGTATGAGATAAAAGATGGAGCAATCAATGTGAAAGCCTTTGATGTTTCTCAGAGGTCCACCATTAGTGAGATTATTCTATGCTTACAGATGGGACCAACCTGGTTCGATGTCGATTTCCAGGTAATAGATGTACCTGCATCTTAGAACTTGCTGCTGGGACGGTCGTGGATTCATGCTGCCGGGGACGTAGAATCAACACTGCATCAGGTAGTAAAATTTGAATGGAATCACCAGGAAGTGATCATTCACGACGATGACAACAACCCTATATACAGTCGCCAGACCATTCCGGCGATTGGGGGAAGAAAGAAGCTGGGTGGAGAAACTTACCACCATATCGAGCGAGTCGATATTGTCGACAAAGACAAATGGTGGGATAACAAAATCGAGAATATACTGAATTAGAGTGGGTGCGAACTTGGCAAAGGGCTCGGCAAGAATCTCCAAGGAATCGTTGAGCCCATAAAACTCAAGAAACATGGCACTACCTTCGATTTGGGATATGATTACACCTAGGAAGAATTCAACAACTGGTTGCTACCATGGCGCGATCCTTACTATCCGCTAAAGCAACCAATACCGCACCTGGAGCAAACTTTCCAATGGGCCGATATCGTTTATGGGACGGATGAAGAAGAAGCACTCACGGTAGTGAAAAACTTGTTCCTAGATAACAGTGATATGGATTGTTGTGTTATTCTCGATGAGGAGGGGAAGGAAGGCCCTTCCATATAGGCTGTGAGCAGAGGGGCATATCTCAAGAATTGGTCCATCAGAACAACCAGAGCCCGACGAGCCTCGGGGTAGCAAGGCTAAAACAAGCATCATTCACTATTTTTATTTACTAAATGATTTTCTTTTTGCATTTTCAATTCCCGCAATAAGATCATCAATATTCAAAATAATTATTCAATTTATCAAAAGCATGTTTGATTTTTCCTATGATTTGGTATTTATTGCTATCTCTCCATACTTCACCAATACAACATTACTATTACCTATCTTGATGAACCAATGACTGTGACATACAATGAGACAACCACCAAACCGATATTAATTCAGAGGAAGATGACATACCTAACAAGATTGTCAAAGAAGTTGAGAACTTTGAGAACATACCTAAGTCCAACCTGGACGAGATCGAAGTTGTCAACCTGGGAGATAGAAAAAACGTCAAGGAAACACGAATCAGCATTCACCTATCGCCATTAGAGAAGAAAGATTACACAGAGTTTCTAAAGGAGTATGAGGACATATTCGACTGGTCGTATGATGACATGACCAGTCTGAGTACATCTATTATGGCTCACAAACTGCCAACCGATCCAATGTGTCCACCGATAAAGCAAAAGCTCAGAAAGTTCAAGCCTGATATGAGTTTGAAAATCAAGGAAGAAGTAAACAAGCATATTAAAGTTAAGGTTCTCAGGGTAATGAAATACCCGACATGGTTAGCCAACATTGTGCCTGTGCCGAAGAAGGATGGGAAGGTTAGATCTGTGTCAACTACCAGGATCACAACCAGGCCAGTCCGAAAGACGACTTCCCTTTGCCAAATATACACATCATGATCGACAATTACGCCAAGTATGAGTTACAGTCATTCTTAGATTGCTTCGCTGATTTTCAACAGATACGGATGGATGAGGAAGATGCTGAGAAAATGGCTTTCATTACACCATAGGGAGTGTACTGTTACAAGATGATGCCATGCAGCTTGAAGAATGCAGGGGCCACCTACATGAGGGCCATGACTACTATTTTCCATGATATGATACATAAGGACATAGAGGTATATGTGGATGATGTTATTATCAAATCCAAGAAGGCCACTGACAACATGGAAGATCTGAGGAAGTTCTTCAATAGATTGTGGAGGTACAGCCTGAAACTAAACCCCGCAAAGTGCACATTTGGAGTTCCTGCTGGAAATTGCTTGGGTTTATTGTGTGTCGTCGAGGAATAGAACTGGATCCATCAAAAGTCAAAACCATTCAAGAACTGCCACCGCCAAGGAATAAGAAAGATGTGATGAGTTTCTTGGGAAGACTTAACTACATCAGCTGATTCATAGCACAGTCCATAGTTATCTGTGAGCTAATATTTAAAATTTTAAAGAAGGATGCCTCTACCAAATGGACCGATGACTGCCAAAAGGCCTTCGACAAAATCAAGGAGTACCTGGTAACACCACCAGTATTAGTCCCTCCCGAGCCAGGTAGACCCTTATTACTCTACCTTGCAGTGTTAGATGGAGCTTTCGACTGCGTTCTGGGGAAGCATGATGAAACAGATAGAAAGGAACAAGCCGTTTGTTATCTCATCAAGAAGTTCACCCCATACGAGGTCTAGGTATTCTCTATTGGAACGCACCTGTTGTGTTTTGACTTGGGTAGCTCAGAAGCTGAGATATTACTTCTGTGCTTATACTACGCATCTCATATCAATGATGAATCCTTTGAAGTACATCTTTCAGAAACCTATGCCTACTGGCAAACTAGCCAAATGGCAAATCCTGTCGAGTGAATTTGACATTGTTTACGTGACTCAAAGCGGTCAAGATACAGGCACTGGCAGACCACCTTGCTGAAAACCCCGTGGATGGAGAATACGAACCCCTAAAAACATATTTTCTTGATAAAGAGATATCATTCATAGGAGAAGGCATTGCAGAATCCTATGACGGTTGGAGAATGTTCTTCAATGGAGCAGCAAACTTCAAAGGAGATGGCATAGGAGCAGTCTTGATATTAGAAACCGGTTAGCATTATCCAGTGTCTGCCAAACTCAGGTACTCGTGCACCAACAATATGGTTGAGTATGAAGCTTGTATCTTAGGGCTAAAAATGGCCATTGACATGAACGTTCAAGAACTGCTAGTAATTGGAAACTCAAACTTACTTATACATCAGGTACGAGAAGAATGGGCAAACAAGAACTCCAAGATACTCTCGTATCTGCATCATGTACAGGAATTGAGAAAGAGGTTCATGAACACGGAATTCCAACATGTTCCAAGAGTCCAGAATGAGTTCGGTGATGCATTGGCTACCCTATCATCTATGATACAGCATTCGGACAAGAATTTCATTGATCCCATTCAAGTGAAGGTCCATGATCAGCCAGCTTACTGTGCCCATGTTGAAGAGGAAGCAGACGAAAAGCCTTGGTTTCATGATATCCAAGAATATTTGGCAAAAGGAGAGTACCCGGAGCTTGCTAATCCTACTCAGAAATGCACACTTTAGAGATTGTCCAACAACTTCTTTCACAGCGGGGGAATCCTGTATATGAGGACTCCTGATTTGGGACTATTAAGATGTGTCGACGGAAAGGAAGCATCCAAGCTGCTAGAGGAAATTCATGATGGGACTTGCGGTCCACATGTGAACGGTTTTGTTTTAGGAAAAGAAGATACTCCGGGCTGGTTAGTTTTGGATGACTATGGAAACGGATTGCATCCAGTACCTCCGAAAATGCCATCTCTGTCAGATTCATGCAGATATGATAAAGGTACCTCCAAGCGAGTTCAACACAAAAAGCTCACACCAATCGAGCCTGCCGCTTCCAATGGACACAGGTTTATCCTAGGAGCCATCAATTATTTCATCAAATGGGTTGAAGCAGCATCTTACAAAGCAGTAACTAAGAAAGTCGTGGCAGACTTCATCTGCGACCGTATTATTTGTCGATTCGGAATTCTAGAGTCAATCATTACTGATAATAGCTCCAACCTCAACAACGATTTGATGAAAGCTATATGCAAAACTTTCAAGATCAGACACAAGAATTCAACATATACAGGCCTCAAGTGAATGGATCCATAGAATCCGCCAATAAGAATATCAAGAAGTTATTGAGGAAAATGATAGAAAAGCATAAACAATGACACGAAAAGTTATCATTTGCTCTATTGGGGTATCGCACCATAGTCCGCACATCAATCGGGGCAACCCCTTATATGCTAGTTTAAGGTATAGAGGTTGTCGTTCCCGCTGAGGTAGAAATTTCTTCCCTAAGGATCATACAAGAAGCTCAGCTCGATGACATAGAGTGGGTAAAAAGTCATTATGAGAAACTAACTCTTATAGACAGAAATATAATGAACGCAGTTTTCCATGGTCAACTCTATCATAACAGAATGTCTAGAGCCTTCAACAAAAGAGTCAACCCAAGATAGTCACACCGAGGCAGCTGATATTAAAGAAAAAAATTTCGTATCAAGATGAATCTAATGGAAAATTCTCTCCCAAATAGTAGGGTCCGTACATGGTTCACCAGGTTTTGATAGGAGGATCCCTCATACTTGCAGAAATGGACGTAGAAGTCTGGCCAAAGCCGATTAATTCAGATGCAGTCAAGCGTTACTATATGTAATCTTTATGCTTTCCTTATATGATGTAAATTGAACTACGCCTGACCTGATTCCCGTTTAAGAGGCGATACGTAGGCAGCCTTATGGATTCGGTCACAATTCAATAAAATTTTCATTTCCCCCAAAATTTGAAACTGGGAAGTAATTTCAGCCGATCGCCGCATGAGCAACGGTTAGAAATGCCAACCCATCAACTGGGGTAGAATTTTGAGGAGGACCCTCAAAATTCCGTAGCAAGAGAGGTTGCAATGTCTCGAACCATGTCACAGTCGTGGCTTCATCAAAAAGGTTTTTTTATACATTTATGTCATACTTTTACAAAATCATGCACGTTTATTATTGAAACTGCCTCGTTTCGCAACCCTACCCTAATGATACCAATGGTATCACCAGATCAAAGCTGAACAAGTCAAGCAAAGCCATCAGGGATGCGAACTAACCTTTCCCCCCTTACAAAGCTCACAATGTTTCTTTGGATGCAAGAATTGGGATTGCGAAATTGTTAAAACATACTATACGCCCATGGAACAAACATTGTTTAAGAATGCAACTCTCCAAACCATTGCACTAGCCAACATTTGCTATCAATATGCACCCGTAATGTTTTGCATGTCACAATGCTCCCAGTAATCACAACGCCACAATCTTCTATCAGCTAAGAAAACTCTACTATCATTTGCTATTTCATTTCTTGCATAAGGCTAGTATTTTGCCTTCTGAGGTTAAGCTCTACCTCCAGCTATATCTGCATTGCATAAGGCTACTATTCTGCCTTCCGAGATTAAGCTCTACCTCCAGCTGCATCTGCATTGCATAAGGCTACTATTCTGCCTTCCAATGTGCATAAGTCTACCATTCTGCTTTCTGAGACTAAATGTTGTCTCCATTGCATCTGCATGGCTAAAAGATCGCCTCATACTATATCTACACGGCTGAAAGATCACCATACACCGTATCTCATGGCTGAAAGATCGCAACACACTCCATCTGCATGGCTGAAAGATCACCTCATACTACATCTACACGACTGAAAGATTGCCACACACCGCATCTCATGGCTGAAAGATCGCCACACATTATATCTGCACGGCTGAAAGATCGCCTCATATTATATTTGCACGGCTGAAAGATCGCCACACACTGCATCTCATGGCCGAAAGATCGCCACACTGCATCTCATAGGATGAAAGATCGCTTCATACTACATCTGGATGGCTAAAAGATCGCCACATACTACATTACACGACTGAAAGATCGCCACATTGCACGGATGTAAGATCGCCGCATATTATACCTGTACGGCTGAAAAATCGCCATATTGCATGACCAAAAGATCGCCACATTGCACAGCTAAAAGATTGCCACATATTACACCTACACGGCTGAAAGATCATCACATTGCACGGTTGAAAGATCACCACCTACTATATCCTTCATGGGCTGAAATATCACCATCTCATCCAAAGGTGTTATCGTTCGGAGGCACCATCTTCATAGCCCGAGAACACCATGTAATGGCCTAAGGATTTCTTTCAATCTTTTGCATATCATTATTCAAAGGCGTCATGGTTCAGAGGCACTATCCTCATAGCCCGAAAACATCTTTTGATGGCCTGCGAATCCTTTATCATATGCTTCATGGCCCAGGATATCATAGTCTGAGGACGCCATCCCTAACCATCCAAAGACAGAATTCATGGTCTAATGGGAATTTGCATCATCTTGGTATCAGAGCCTAAGGTTTTAAAGTATCCTAGAATGTCTCGGAGCCATGTCTAGTAGAGTCCTTCTTATCAGTGTGAAGTCGACCACATCTATAAGTTGGAGGCTACTTAGGCATTAGGAATAACACCCTTCTTTAATATTCTGGATCGTGCGGTAATTGTAAAACTATCTCCTCCCCCCCCCCCCC
>MU752054.1:28161-38407 GCA_026770625.1 Nicotiana glauca | reverse complement strand
TAACAAAGATCCGCAAATAATAGGCAAATATAATAGGTCAATAATTCCATAGAATCAGCAAACTTGACATTTTAAGGTGTGATTCAATGTAATAAGGCTAAGAACATTAATCCATTAGGCATGAATCTAGCAATAGGGTTTAATTTTTAGATTTAATAAACTTTCTAATAAGCTTTACTAATTATGGTTAAATCTAGTTTCAAGTGATTGTGAATAAATAATTCCAATAATTTTTTTTGTATATATATAACAATGCGAGTTTTAATCTTGTTCTAATTAATTTCTTTTGAAAATTAGTTGTCGAATTTCGTATTTATTTACAAATTTCAATTTTTTTTCCTTTTTTTATATATAGCAAAATTCCTTTTCATTAATATTTGTCTTAATTTAGCAATTAGTGTGTTACATTTTTTAGCTCGTAATTAATTAATATTTTTCTTTCTTTATTCTAGAGACGAATTCAAATAGAAATGTAGTCACTTTAGGATATCCTTAAAATAAAGGAGGTGTGCCTAGCCACAGTAAATTACAAATTGCGGGGCCCTCAATAAAAGGGCTTAATAATTGGATAGACTTCGGAGTTGTCCGCTTAGTGAATTTTTACGGTCTCTTCCCAAAATAATGATACGTTAGTCTCTTTAGGACGCGCCTTCTTACCCTCCTAAACTCGGGTGTGCATTTATGCAACCCAAATCCAAATCTCGACAGAGTCGAAATGTGCCGACGACCACGTGTACACTGGTTGTAACGTTGTTCGAGATGCTTTTCCATGATGTCGCAATTCTTTTTAAAAAAAAAAAATTAACTAATGAGGCGTGCCTCGCCAAACAAGAATACACTGATTGCGAGGTTCTCTACACGTGTTTGGGGAAATTGCTTAGACTTCGGGAGGGACCGTTTAGCGAAATTTTACGGCCTCACCCAAAATAATGATACGCTAGTCGCTTTAGACGCGTCTTTAATAAATTACTTTCTTAAATACGGGTGCGCATTTATGTGACCCAAATCCAAATCTCAACGGGGTCAAAATGTGTCGATAATCACGAGTACATTGACTGTGACGTGGTTCGAGATACGTTTTCACAACTTTGCAATTCTCCGTAAAATAATAATAATAATAATAATAATAATAATAAAATTGATAAAAGCGGTTCAAAAGTTAAAATTTGCATATAAGTTCATAATTATTAAAAAATCAGATAATTAAGACGAATATAACAGTTGAGCGACCGTGCTAGAACCACGGAACTCGGGAATACCTAACACCTTCTCCCGGATTAATAGAATTCCTTACCCGGATTTCTGGTGCGCGGACTGTTAAACAGAGTCAATATTTTCCTCGATTCGGGATTAAACCGGTGACTTGGGACACCATAAATCTCCCAAGTGGCGACTCTGATTCTTTAATTAAATACCGTTTCGATTGTCCTTTAATTGGAAAAACTCCTTTGCGCCCTCGCGGGTGCCGGAAAAAGGAGGTGTGACAATCCCTCAGACTCTACCAAGTTTGTTCGTGAGTAGCGAGACCTGTGCAACCTAGAGCTTTGATACCAACTTGTCACGACCCGGATTTCCCACCATCGGGAGTCGTGATGGAGCCTACTAACGAAGCTAGGCCAGCCAAAACTTTAAACATTCTCTGGTAAATCTCAACAATATGAACATACGGAAAACAATTAAATAAGAGTGGAAGACTTTAAGTTTAATAAAAACGAAATTAAGATGCTGAAGCTTAAAACATATCTCTACCCAAAATCTGGTGTCACTAGCTCACGGACTACAAAAGAGTGCTACAAACAAGTCTGAAATGGAAATACAAAATGTCTGTCTCGGTACAAGGAAAACAAACTAAACATAGAAAAAGGACTCCGGCCTGCGAACGCCAGCTAGGCTACTTCGAATTCCCTGGACTGAAGTCAGATCCCGGTCGAATAGGCTACTACTGTGGTCCAAAAGCTGCTCCGGTACCGTAATCTGTGCAAAAAAGTACAGAAGTATAGCATCAGCACAACCGACCCCATGTGCTGGTAAGTGTCTGGCCTAACCCCGGCGAACTAGTGACGAGGCTAGACAGGACCTACCTAAAACAACATGTGCAGACATATATATATATATATACAGAGCAACGGAAATAACGATAGAGAATATCAATTAAAACGGGGAAGGGGCATGCTCGGGGGAGATACAGTGAAAACAGATCAACGGATATAACAACGAAACTACCTCAATACCTTAACTCATATATAAGTGGGCGGTGCGCCACACGATCCCATTTCATAATTCATAGGTGGACGGCGTGCCACACGATCCCAAAATATATATGTAATAGTGGTCGGCGCGCCACACGATCCCATTTCATAACTCACAAGTGGACGGCGTGCCACACGATCCCAAAATATATATGTAATAGTGGTCGGCGCGCCACACGATCCCATTTCATAACTCACAAGTGGACGACGTGCCACATGATCCCAATTCATAATTTATAAGTGGGCGGTGTGCCACACGATCCCAAAATATATATATGTAATAGTGGTCGGCGCGCCACACGATCCCATTTCATAACTCACAAGTGGACGGCGTGCCACACGATCCCATATTATAATGAATAGCACAAATAATCTCTCCAAAAGAGGTCCCATTAAGGAAATTTAACAACATAACGAATAAACCCGGCAAGGGTACAACTAACAGCCCGAATATCCCGGGAACGGAGCAACAACAATAATAAACTATGTATCCCGGCAAGGGAGATAATCAATATACTCAAGTCATCCCGGCAAGGGATTTAATCACATTTCTTACCAATTCTTTCATTTCCTACTCAATAGTGTTTTATCGTTCGAGCCAACGCTCCAAAGAATTCACAAATTCACAATTGATCCTCAACTCTTCACATTATGTAGGATTCATTAATTAGCTTGGAAGAATCTCAAATATACCAAGAACAACTAATAACAAAGCCCCACGGTCATGCTAGACATCGGAGTATAGATACCCGTCACCATACCTATACCCCGTACTCGATCATTTTGCAAATAGCAATCAATAATACTCTAATCATATTCCCTCAAGCCAAAGTTAGATCAACCACTTACCTCGAGTGCTCCAAACTCAACTCAATCCTCTAGAATAGCTTTACCCCTCGAATTCACCACCAAACCGCTCGAATCTAGTCACAAATTACTTGAATGTATCAACAAATGCTAATTGAATAAACTTGAATGCATGAAAGTGAATTTCCCAAAGTTTTACTTAAAAATTCCCAAAATACCCCCGGACCCACGTGGTCAAAACCCGAGGTTCGAACCAAAACCCGGTTACCCATTCCCCCACGAGTTCATATCTATGATTTGTTTTGAAATCGGACCTCAAATTGAGGTCAAAATCCCCAATTTTAAGAAAACTTAGGTTCTACCCAAAAATCCCCATTTTCACCCATGAAAAACCTTGATTTTAAGACGAAAACATGATAAATGATGTTAAAAATTGAAAAAATTAAGTGAAAATCAACTTCCAAATGGATTGGAGAAGAAAGTTTGCTTGGAAAATCGCTTATGGGGTGTTTGAGTTTAAAGAATGAAGAAATGAGGCGAAATTTCGACTAAGTATGAAAAATACTAGTCTCTGATGTTGCAATTGCGAACTGGGGTTCGCAATTGAGAATCCCGACCAAATATGGGAATTGCGAAGTCGAGTTCGCATTTGCGAACACTGGAGGATACTGGGAGGTTCGCATTTGCGAAATATTGGTCGCATTTGCGGACAGTCATTTGCATTTGCGAAGACTGGGTTCGTAGGCGGGCATCGCATTTGCGATAATTTTCTTCGCATTTGTGAAGATCGCTGCCCAGGTGAAAGATCGAATTTGCGATGAGAAGCTCGCAATTGCGAGTTCGCATTTGCGAATACTGGCTTCGCAAATGCGAAGCCTACAGAACTGAATGATACCAGATTTTTCAACTATGAGAAATGCAATCCGACACCTATCCAAAACTCATCCGAGCCCTCGGGGCTCCAAACCAAATATGCACACAACCTCAAAAACATCCTACGGACTTACTCGTGCGATCAAATCGCCAAAATAACATCATTTACATAGAATCGAGCCTCAAAACACATGATTTTCATTTCAAACTTCTTAAACTTTCAAACTTGGAACTCATAGTCCGAAACACGTCAAACGACGTCCGATTTCGACCAAACTTTACAGAAAGCGCTTATACAATATATAAGACTTGTTCCGGGCGTCGGAACCAAAATACGAGCCCGATACCATAGTCTTTTATTCAATTTTTATTTCCATATTCCTTAACAATTTTAGAAAAATAATTTAACAGAAAAATTCTTTTACTCGGGTTCTAGACCTCGCATTTTGACTCCGGGCACATGACCCAGTCCCATATTTTTCTACGGACCCTCCGGGACCGTCAAATTACGGATTCGGGTCCGTTTACCAAAAATGTTGACCGAAGTCAACTTTAACCATATTAATATCAAACTTCTTCAAATTTTTCACATATTTCACATATTTCAACATAAAAGTTTTCCGGCTGCGTGCCCGGACTACGCACGCAAATCGAAGCAACTAAAGTAAGGTCTTCAAGGCCTCAGAAGCGCAAAAAAAGGAAGAAATACGGTGATGACCCTTTGGGTCGTCACAGGTAGCCTTATCCATATAGTTGTGGCTTGAATTTAGGAGTTCGTCAGCACAAAGTTTCGCTTCCAATTCCTAATGGAAAGGAAATGGCCCATGATGAACCAACGTCCTCCGTGTAGTGCATTTGTCATATTTTTACCACTTTTACTAAATTATTATATTTATTATTTAACTTTTGATTTAATTACAATTAATAAACTTAATTACCAACTATATACCATAATTCAAATTAATGACACTATTAGTGGGTCCTCTTAATTGGACACAATTATGATCTAACTCACCCCACACAAATAAAATACTAATATCTTTTACCTCTTTCCACTAAATACTCACCCCCCACGTTCTACCCTCTCTTTTCCTCCCTCATTTCTTTCTCACTCTCTCTCTACTTCTTTCTCTCTCTACGTATTATTCTTTCTCACTCTCACTCTCCTTCTTTCTCTATGTTGCTTATGAAGATGAGGCATTTATGGCTTTCAACCGAGAAATCGACACTTATTCACTGCAAAATGAAAGGAGATCTGCTTCATTGTTGTCTGATACACCGGACTGCAAATGCGTGGAAGCCATGCCTCTGGCTGGAAAGAATATGAGCGAGTGGATGGCGGAGTTGGATACCATTGCAAGGGAAGTTGAGGCAGTGCTAGTTCCAAGAGATATATGAAGTTGAGGCAGAGCTAGTTCCAACCGCTAGCCTTGATCAATATCGAGGTGGAGAACTCAAAACGAGCAGCAGATCTACTCTTCTAAACTTCTCCAGGCTCTCCGTCAAGTCCGATTTAGTGATGATAGTTCGTAATCGGCTATTTTTTACAGTTTTACAAATGTAGTTATTTTGTAATCATTCTGTAGTTCTTACTGTTTCTTTTTTAAGAATTATATAGGTATTGTGTAGACTAATGCTTATTGTGTAGATTAATGCTTATGTAGACTAGCTGTATAAATTGTAGTTGCAATTATCTACAGCTTATAAATGTAGTTATTTTGTAGTCATGTCGATTAGTTATCTTTATTTTTGTAGATTAATTGTAGTTGTTATTTTCTACATTTTTACAAATATTGTTATTTTGTAGTCATTCTGTAGTTCTTGCTGTTTTTTTTTGAAGTATTATGTAGTTATTATGTACATTAAGGCTGTAAAAATCTATGTTTTAATTTCGTTGTTAAATTGTAGTTTAGTAGACTTAATTTTGTATATTAATTATAGTTGATATTATCTACAGTTTGTATTTGTAGTTATTTTGTAGTCATGTAGATTAGCTGTGTTAATTATGTGTATAAATTGTAGTTGTTATTATCTACAGCTTATAAATGTAGTAATTTTGTAGTCATGTCGATTCGTTGCCTTAATTTTGTAGATTAATTGTAGTTGTGGTTTTTTATATTTTTACAAATATTGTTATTTTGTAGTCATTTTGTAGTTCTTACTGTTTTTTTTTTAAGAATTATGTAGGTATTATGTAGATTAATGCTTATTTTTTATGCTAATGTGAAATAATTTTTATTTTGTGCAGAATGAACATTATTTTCATAGAAATATATTATCCACATGTTATCTACATACCATCTATAATTTATTACCAAAATACAATAATTAACAATAATTAAACTACAATAGACAATACAAGTCGAGACAATTGTAGTCAATGTAGCTTAAGGAAATCATTCTTCCGTTTCAGAAATTGGTGTTGGGCATTAGAATAATTCACTCCCAATATTTATTTCTTGAATTGTAGCATACCCACTTTTACTTTTGCCTTTTTCTCTTTAATATCCATAATTGTAGCATTCAAGTTCTTTGTTATAACCGTATTAAAATGATCAGCTGCATTCGGATTAAACAACAAACATAACAAATATATACTACCATCATTTAAATAAATAAATTATAAACATGTTGTCTACTTACCATGTACAGTTTATTACCAAACTACAATTTATCTACAAATAAAATATTTTTTATCTACAATCTTCAAACTCATTAGATTACCATTATATTTTTTATTGTGAACAGTTATGTAGAAAACAATGGAAGGTTCCGTTTTAGAAAATGGTGTTGGGCAGTAGAAGATGTTCACTCCCAATTTTTTCTTTATTCAATAGTAGAAGATACACTTTTACTTTTTCTCTTTTCACTTTAATATCCATAATTAAAGTCTACCCCAACTACCCAATGTTTCCACTTTAACCAACACAAAAGCTAGATATATTCCTCCATTTTTGGGTGATTGGCGGGCGGGCTGATTGGTACATAGAATGAAAAATAAAATATGGACTATGAATGTAATATAAGTATTATGAACATTTTTTGTAATATAGTATGAAATTTGGTATATGAATGAAAATCTCTCTTTCTTTTTTTGCAAATTTTATGAAGTGGTCCATAGTTGTTGTAATTTGGTTTTTAGGACGCGGTGTAGGATTTTTCGTCCAAAGACCTTAATAATGTCTAAGAACCTCCATGAATGGTAGATTCGTCGTTTTTTATCCTCACTTAGAGCAATTGGCTCAGTGTTGCCCTCTATCGAAGAAATTTCAAGTTTTGTTTCTGCTTGGTGGTATTGGGAGTGATACACGCTTGACTATGTTAGCTATCTAAGATCAATACTTAATTTTTTTTATAACTCAAGTTCAATTTTTAAAATAATATTTTATGTAATTTTTTAAAATAATTTGTACTCATCGAGATATTCAAAGAAAAGCATACAATAATTTATAACAATAACATTTCTTCTTTCAATTTCTAACTTGTGATGTAATTACACTTCATAGAAAATAAACTTTAATATATATATTGTGAAGAAAAACTTGCACATATTTGTAGCCAGTGGCGGAACCCAGTAACTTTTATGTAGATAATGTATTTCTATTAAGAAATTTATTATGCATGTATAAATATCTGATTGTTAACCCAATTATTATTGTATATTAATTTGACATTTCTATATAAAGTAACTCATGTTCGGTAATTTATCCCTAATATGGGTATAAGATAATTATTTTAGGTCGTTACTCATTGACATTTAGGGGTGTACAAACGAAACCGACAAACCGCACCAACCCGATAATCCGAGTCAAACCGAGAAAAAAAATCCGACCATGGTTTGGTTTGATTTGGTTTGGTGTTGGAAAAAAAACCCGACCATAGTTGGTTTGGTTTAATTTTAACTAAAGAAAGTCAAACCGAAACCAAACCAACCCGACATTACATATATAGAAATTTGAGATATATTTAATATAAAAATATACTTATTGTGATGTAATTTATAAATATTTCTTAAAAAAATTCATAATTTTATCTTTTAAAGTATTATTTCAAGGTTGGACTTAGAGCTTTTGAATGTTCCAATAAGTTTTATAGTCATTAATATTAGTGAATTAAATAATGCTAACAAAAGACATTCAATTCAATACTACGAACGGGAATGTATTGAATATCTATTTTTTGTTTTGCAATAATTTAGATAAAAATCCATAACCTATTTTTTATTTTTTCATTAGCGTTTAGTCATGTAATTAATACTCCCTTATTAGTCTACGTATTTTAGCATAACATAGTACTTTTAGGTTATGTTTATTCTATTATGACTTTTTAATTAGTAATATTTATATTACATAATTTTATTGTCTTTATTGTTGAATATTTTAGGATAATGCCATGATACATCTCATATTTTATATTATTTTCTTGGAAAATACTTTATATAGTTGTATCTTATTAGGATTAAAGAAATATTTTGAGCACAATTTATTTGTTTTGTTCTACGAAGATTTTACTGGAAAAAAATCTGAAAAAACCCGAATAACCCGAAAATCCGAGAAAAGCCTAGAGCGAAAAACCCGAGTTTTATTGGTTTGGTTTGGTCTTTATATTTAATAATCCGACACAATTAGTTTGGTTTGATAATTGTAAAATCCGAACTAACCCGACTTATGTACGACCCTATTGACATTTATAAGTCAAAATAATTAGGTCCTTTCGCAAATGGACACGAACGGACAATATTGTTTCCAAATAGAAGAGAAGTTAAAAAATGAAAAACCATTCCAGAGGTATCAATTACTTGTACAGTTTGCAAATCCAACTCCCAAATTTAGACTTAACCGATTAAACATTTTAAAAACCTATGAGAAAAAAGTAGTTGCCAAGTGATGATTAGCATAACACAATGGCAACATTTTACCTCCATTATATTACCTTTGAACAAGTAAAATAAGCATATGAACCTTTTAATTGGATTTTGTCGGTGAAAATACAATTAATTACAATTGAAAAATAAGATGAAGACAAATAAATAAATATTGTTCAGGCTGAGGTGCGGATATCTCGCTCCCTTTAAAGAGATATTGCGGTAGCATTTTTTGCCGGTCCAACAGTAATACTCTTGACTTGTCCTCTCTAGGATACAACAGTCCGTCAACGAATAAATTCTGGATAAGTTATTGAGTCCAATGCTCTACTACAATGAACACCTTCCTGTAACATAAATAATATTCTCTTTTGTAGAGAATTATGTTGGAGACTCATTACTCTCTTTCACTATACCAAAGTTCACTTTTTTCATACACACTTACCATTTTTTTTTTCATTCCAAACACACAAAAACACCACTATTTATAGGTGTAGAATCTCATACATGTGATAAATAATAAGGTAGTGGGATAATAAAATTATAGCACATGATTGGTGGTTACAAAATTTAATCTTTAGTGGGTAGATCATGGTATTATCAGTTTCATGAGGTACATCAAAGTAATAACCAAACCACTATCTCAGAAGTAATAATGCATTTTAATATTATAATTTTAGTATTAAAACGCATTAACACCAACAGATTTTAATTATCACAACAACAACAAACCCAATATATTTTTACATAATTTAAATTATCGCCAAATCATGATTAACAAGCGCTGGCATCTAAGAAGAATAAGGCAAACGATGCACCGATATATGTTTGGTACTTTTATATTACATGGTACCATCTTACTTCTTCATATGTTGTCAATCATAGGGGTGTGCATTCGAATCGGTTTATCGATAAATCGAATCGATTATTTGTTATCAAAATCAAAATCGAAAAAATCGAAACATTATTGAAACGATAACGATAAGCATATGTACAAATCGATAATCGATAAGTAATTATCGACAAAGGTAAAGATCGAATCGATAAATCGAATGCACACCCCTAGACTGTAGACGCTTGTTAAATGAGTAATTACCTATTTGTGTAGATTAATATCACATACAAAATATATATATATATATATATTTGATCACACCCAACTCTAGTCCTAAAAAGGATAAGCGGTCGCTGCAAATATAATCCGGTCTAAAAGTCCGGAGTCGAATCCCACAGAGAACTAAGGCTTAGTTGTATCTATTTAATATCACTAAGAAGACAAGATTGAAAATAAATAAACAGTTAAAAAACTAACTATGCTTGAATTGTAAACAATTGAAATAAAGGTATAAGGTAATGGTTTCCCCCATTGTTGATTTCCTTAGTTGTATGTTTCTTATAGCTTTGACTTAGTTGCCTCTATCAATCATGAACTCTCCAGCTATCATAAATCTCT
>MU752054.1:9507-22181 GCA_026770625.1 Nicotiana glauca | reverse complement strand
CAGTGCAGCAGAATGTGTCTCTTTTTGCAAAATTATTGGTTTTCAAAGCTGTGGATGTGATGCCAGCAAGCATTGTTGTTGTATTATTCCACCCCCTAGTGCTTAAGTAGCAATTATCTGGATTTTTTTTGTTTTTTCTAGGTTTACTTTGGATTTTTATTTATTTATATGAAACGTGAAGATTTATATTTTATTATAAGCTTGATTATTTTGAGAATTTCTTTTTGTTTAATTGTTGCGTACTAAGATTATGGCATTCTCTCCTCTCTTTTTTTATTTTATTTTTTTATTATTGAAATAAACCTTATTTTCAATTCTTGACTAATCTTGATCCTGGAAATACGAGGAATTAAGGCCAATGTCGATGATTGACGACATATGAAGAAGTAAGATGGTACCATGTAATATAAAAGTACCAAACATATATCGGTGCATCGTTTGCCTTATTCTTCTTAGATGCCGGCGCTTGTTAATCATGATTTGGTGATAACTAAAATTATGTGAAAATATATTGGGTTTGTTGTTGTTAAGATAATTAAAATCGGTTGATGTTAATGCATTTTAATATTAAAATTATAATATTAAAGTGTATTATTTCTTGTGAGATAGTAGTTATAAATTAGCAAGAAAGTAATTATTACTTTGATGTAACTCATCAAACTACTAATACCATGATCTACCACTAACTATCCACTAAAGATTAAATTTTATAACCACCAACCATATTCGGATCGTGACATTTTCACTATACCAAGTTATCTTCCGCTTATGGCAAGTGTGTATGAAAAAAGTTAACTTGGTATAGTGAAAATGTCACGATCCGAATTTTCCATTCTCGTGAGTCGTGATGGTGCCTACTAATGAGAGCTAGGAAAGCCAATCCTTAGCTACGTACTTCATTATCACATTGCTACTTTTTAACAAATATAAGGCGATAACATAAAAATAGCGGAACTGTAATTAAGCGGAAGATAAAAATTTAATATCCGAACATGAATTTTTAATACAAAGGTTTTGAATTTCGACTACCCAGAACTGGTATCACAGTTTCACAGACGGTCTAAGAGTACTAAAATAAAGGTCAGAAAGAATTAAATACAACACTGTCTCTGAAAATACATGTAACAAACAGGAAAGTCGATAGAGGGAGACGCCAAGGCCTGCAGACGCCTGCAGGGCTACCTCGAGTCGCCTGATGATCAAGAATCAGCAGTCTCACTGCGGTCCAAAGTCCACAATACTGGGGTCTGCACAAAAAAGCGCTGAGTATAGTATCAGCACAACCGGCCCCATGTGTTGGTAAGTGCCTAGCCTAACCTCGACGAATTAGTGACGAGGTTAGGACCAGACCACCAAATAAACCTGTGCAGTTATATTATATACAGCGGAAAGTAAAGCAGAAATAAACAAGTAAAGATGGGAGGGGGAAACATGCTTCGGGGAATAACAGGTAAAAATAGAATATCAAGAGAACTATAAAGGAAACAAAATCCAACCACTAACAAGAACAAGGAAAACAAAGGTAGATTTCACTTTCTTTTCATACCTTGTTGCAGGCGTGCAACCCGATCCCATCTCCTGTATCTCGCGGTAGGCGTGCCACCCTCTCCCATTTTATTATATCTCGTGGCAGGCGTGTCACCCGCTCCCATTTTATTTATCTCGTGGTAGGTTTACCACCCGCTCCCATTTTATTATATATGGTGGTAGGCGTACAACCCACTCCCATCTCATTATATTTTGTGGTAGGCGTACCACATGTTCCCATTTCATTATATCTTGTAGTAGGCGCACCACCCGCTCCCATTTTATTATATCTTGTGGTAGGCGTACCACCTGCTCCTATTTCATTATATCTTGTGGTGGGCGTACCACCCGCTCCCATTTGCAAGCAATAATAATCACAAGTAGTCCCGGCAAGGGAACAATAATATCAACAAAATATCCCGGTAAGGAAATAATGATATTTCAATAATATTCTGGCAAGGGAGAAACAACTATAACCAAACTTGTTACCACCTAACTACCTCAGCTATATTTAAACTGGTTACAATACCTAACTACCTCAGTTATATCTAAACTTGTTACAGCACCTAACTACCTCAGCTATAACCAAACTCGTTACAACATCTAACTACTTCAGCTATAACTAAACTTGTCACAACACCGAACACAAGGAATAATCAACCTAAGCATCTGTAATATCAACTAAGAACACAATGCAAGGGAACCACAACTCAACAATAGCCCGGCAAGGGTGCAACGTAATAATCTCTTCTCTTTCTCACTTTTCCTTCACAACTCACTCCACAACTCGAGCCAATACTCTAGAGTTTCAATTATCACTTATACTTTCACAATTCATTATACAACTGGAGCCAATGCTCCTCAATATTCATAGGTCACAATTCTTCCCACAACTTTACACAACAAAATAAAAATCTCCACCAAGGCATGAATAATACAACGAAATCATGAAAATCACAATTTAAGACTCACGGTCATGCTTGACACCAGCGTATAGATACTCGTCACCATGCTTATATGTCGTACTTAACAAGAAGAAAATAGCAAATAGGACACAACTCCTAATCCCTAAAGCTAAGGTTAGACCAAACACTTACCTCGAACTTCAACGGCTAGCTCAAGCCTCAAACACCGCTTTTCCTTTCGAACTTGGCTCCAACACAATCGTATATATGCATAATCGACATAATAACATCAATAAATGCTAAACAATTCAATTCCAAAGACTAATTATAGCTTCTAGACATTTTCCCCAAAAATCTAAAAATCGACCCCGATCCCACTTGGTCAAAACACGAGGTTCGAACCGAAACCCGATAACCCATTCACCCATGAGCCCGAATATATAATTAGTTCCAAAAATTCGACCAAAAAATGAGGTCGAAATCATAATTAATCAAAAATCTCTAACTCTATCCAAATACCTAATTTTCTACCTTTAATTCCATGATTCAAGCCTAGAAATCTAATAGATGTTGATGAAAATGGAAGAAAACAAGTTAGAGATTACTTACCCAAGAGATTATGGTGAAGAATTGCTTCAAGAATCGCCTAACTGCTTTGGAGAGAAAGGGGTTTATGCACTTTTATGAAAATCCCGTAATGCTATTGTTTTGGGTCTTTTAAAATAACTGGGCAAAAATGGTCTATGCGATCGCGAAAAAGGTAGTGCGATCACATAGAGAAGGAGAAATGGCCATCGCGATCGCGGACTGAGCATTGCGAACGCATAGAAGAAATAGGCTCCCTTCCCAGGTTTGGTTTAATGCATTGCGATCGCGTAAGAGGGAATGTGATCACATAGAACAAATTGTGATTACTCTATGCGATCGCGGAAGGACCTATGCGATCGCATAGAGCAAAACAGGACACCTTAAAACTTACACTATGCAATCGCGAGACTTCCTATGCGATCGCATAGCACTAAATCTCAGAACACCAGAACAACTATTTCTGCAACTTTCTTAAGTTCAAAACTTCCCGAAACACGTCCGAAATATACCCGAGCCCTTGGGCTCCTAAACAGATACACGTACTAACTCAACAACATCATACGAACTTATCTGTGCTATCAAATCCAAACTAACCTCAATAACAACCAATTAAACCTCAAAATCAAAGAGTTTTTCTCAAATATCAAATTTAGCAATTTAGGTCCGAATCACGTCAAACGACGTCCGTTTTCACCAAATTTTACAGAAAATATCTTAATTCATATATAAGACATGTACCAGGCGCCGAAACTAAAATACGGGCCCGGTACCACCATGTTTTGATCAGATTTCTTTCAAATTTCCTTAAATAATTTCAGAGAATAATTTTCTTTAAAAATTTATTTCTCGGCCTTAGGACCTCGGAATTCGATTCTGGGCATACGCGCAAGTCCCATATTTTCTTGTAGACCCTTCGGGACTATCGGATCACGGGTCCAGGTCCGTTTACCCAAATATTGACCGAAGTCAAATTTACTCATTTTATAACCAAAACTTAGCATTTTTCATAGATTTTCATATTTAAGCTTTCCGGCTACGTACCCGGACTGAAGCACGCATATCGAGGTGATGAATAATGAGGGTTTCAAGGCTTCGGAGATACAGAATTCAGTTAAAGCAGGTGATGACCCTTTGGATCGTCACATTCTCCACCTCTAAAATAACCATTCGTCCTCGAACGGACAGAAAAAGGAAGTACTTGAGTCACGAAAAAGATGAGGATAACGGATCCATATATCGAACTCGGACTCCCAGTTCAATGCCTCAGGAGGCTGACCTCTCCACTGAACACGAACAGAAGGAAAACCCTTGGATCTCAACTGACGAACTTGCCGGTCTAGAATAGCTACCGGTTCATCCTCATAAAACAAGTCCTTGTCCAACTGGACAATGCTGAAATCTAACCCGTGAGATGGATCGCCGTGATACTTCCGAAGCATGGACACATGAAACACTGGATGCACAGCTGATAAGCTCGGCGGTAGCAAGTCTATAAGCCACCTCTCCCACTCGGTCAAAAATCTCAAATGGACCAATGAACCTTGGGCTAAGCTTGCCCTTCTTCCCAAATCTCATCACGTCCTTCATAGGCGACACTCGGAGCAATACCCTCTCACCAACCATAAAAGCCACAGCCCGAACCTTGCGTTCTATATAACTCTTTTGTCTGGACTGAGCTGTACGAAGCCTATCCCGAATAATCCTAATCTTTTTCAAGGCCTCCTGAACCAGATCCGTACCCAACAACCGAGCCTCTCCCGGCTCAAACCAACCAATCAGAGTCCGACACCGCCTACTAAATAAAGCCTCATAAGGAGCCATTTGGATGCTCGACTAGTAGCTGTTGTTTTAGGCAAACTCTACTAAAGGCAAAAACTGATCCCACGAACCTCCAAAGTCAATGACACAAGCTCGGAGCATATCCTCCAAAATTTTGAATAGTCCACTCGGACTGTCCGTCCGTCTAGGGATGAAATGTTGTGCTCAACTCAACCCGTGTGCCCAACTCTCGCTAAACTGCTCTCCAGAAATGCGAGGTAAACTGCTTACCCCAATCCGAAATGATAGATACGGGCACTCCATGAAGGCAAACAATCTCCCGAATGTAGATCTCAGCTAACCTCTCAGAAGAATAGGAGACTACCACATGAATGAAATGCGCTGACGTGGTCAGCCTATCAACAATGACCCATACTGCGTCGAACTTCTTCCGAGTCTGCGGGAGTCTAGTAACGAAGTCCATAGTGATCCGCTCCCACTTCGACTCGGGAAGCTCAATCCTATGAAATAAACCACCAGGCCTCTTATGCTCGTCCTTAACCTACTGACAATTCAAACATCGAGCCATATATGCAACGATATCCTCCTTCATTCTATGCCACCAGTAATGCTGCCGCAAATCATGATACATCTTCACAGTGCCCGGATGAATAGAGTATCGGGAGCTATGGGCCTCCTTTAAAATCAACTCTCGGAGCCCATCCACATTAGGCACACAAAATCGACCCTTCAATCTCAAAACTCCATCATCATCTAAGGTAACCTGCCTGGCACATCTGCGCTGCACCGTGTCTCTAATGGGGATTATCATACTGCAGATCTCAGATACGCTCCAATAATAAAGAACGAGCGATCGTGCAAGCTAACATACGACTGGGCTCAGAAACATCCAATCTCACGAATTGATTGGCTAAAGCCTGAACATCCAAAGCAAGCGGCCTCTCACCGACCGGAATATAAGCAAGATTGCCCATACTTGCTGACTTCCTACTCAAAGCATCGGCCACCATATTGCCCTTTCCTGGATGATATAGAATGGTGATATCATAATCCTTCAACAACTCCAACCACCTCCTCTACCTCAAATTCAACTCCTTTTGCTTGAACAAATACTGAAGACTTTTGTGATCCGTGAACACCTCACATGCTATGCCATACAGATAATGCCTCCAAATCTTTAATGCTTGGACTATGGCTGCCAACTCCAAATCATGAATCAGATAGTTTTCCTCATGAATCTTCAACTACTGCGAAGCATAGGCAACGACTTTTCCATCCTACATCAACACTACGCCAAGCCCAATATGGGAAACATCATAATAAACTGTATAAGGCCCTGAACCTATGGGAAAAACCAACACCAGTGTCATAGTTAGAGCTATCTTGAGCTTCTGGAAGCTCACCTCACACTCATCCGACCATCTGAACCGGCACCCTTCTGGATTAACCTGGCCATCGGGGCTGCAATAAATGAAAACCCCTCGATGAACCGACGATGGTAGCATGCTAGTCCCAAGAAACTCTAAATCTCTGTAGCTGATGCTGGTCTAGGCCAGTTCTTAACTGCCTCAATTTTCTTCGGATCAACCTGAATACCCTCTACTGACAAAACATGACCCAGAAATGCAACTGTACTCAACCAGAACTCACACTTAGAGAACTTTGCATATAACTGACTATCCCTCAGAGTTTGAAGAACCACTCTAAGGTGCTGCTCGTGCTCCTCCTGGCTGCGGGGTATTTATCAACCCGAATGACATAACCAAGAACTCATAATGCCCGCACCTAGTGCGGAAAACTATCTTAGGGACATCGGATACCCTAATCCTCAACTGATGGTAGCCAAATCTCAAGTCAATCTTGGAAAATACCTTGGAACCTTGAAGCTGATCGAACAAATCATCAATCCTTGGCAGCGAATACTTATTCTTGATTGTAAGCTTGTTCAACTGCCGGTAATCAATACACATTCTCATATGACTCATCCTTCTTCTTAACAAACAACACCGGTGCACCCCAAGGCGAAACACTAAGTCTAATGAAACCCTTCTCAAGCAAGTCTTACAACTGGTCCTTCAACTTTTTCAACTCAGGCGGGGCCATACAATACGGCATGATAGAAATAGGCTGAGTGCCCGGAGCCAAATCAATGCAGAAGTCAATATCCCTATCGGTCTGCATACCCGACAGGTCTGAAGGGAATACCTCGAGAAACTCACGAACAACGGGCACAGAATCAATGGACGGAACCTCAGCACTAGAATCACGAACATTTGCCAAATAGGCCAAACACCCCTTCTCGACCATATGTCGAGCCTTCACATACGAGATAACATTGCGGGTAGAATGACCTAGAGTACCTCTCCACCCTAAATGAGGCATACTCGATAAAGCTATGGTCACAGTCTTGGCATGACAGTCCAAGATAGCGTGGTAAGGTGATAACCAGTCCATCCCTAATATAATATCAAAGTCAGCCATGTCTAAAAGTAACAAATCTATACGAGTCTCAAGACCCCCAATCACAGGAATGATGGACTCGATCTATCACAACAGAATCACCCACCGGCGTAGACACATAAACAAGGGCACTCAAAGATTCACTAGGCATGACTAGATACGTGCAAAATAAATCGAAGCATATCTACCACAAACCAGAACAGTACCTACACCTCTACCTCTAATACCTTTACCCCCACCTCTAGCATCTCTACCTCCACCTCTAGCATCTCTACCTCCACCTCTAATACCTCTAAGTGATGTGGAGTAACTTCTCCAGGAATAGCTGTGTGGACTGCTCCCAAGCTGAAGCTGGCGATCCGGCTAGTCTAGCCAAGAAATAATCTTTCCACCAATTCTTGGCAGATCCAGACAAGCAAAAGTAGCAAAATCGACTCCATTGGTCTCAACTATCCCCATATTCCTGAGAACCTCATGACAACCATCTAGAAAATCCTGGGTATCCTCAGAAGAAGCACCACTGAAAGTAGTAGTGAAGAGCTTGGTGAAACTTATCCAACCTCCACAAAGCCTCCGAAGATGTAGCTGATCTATCACCGGTCTGTGTTGTACATGACTTGCCATTCGGTAAAGGACAAGAGTAGAGGTTTCAATTTGGAATTGAGAGAACAAAATTGCACGACAGGGAAGAATAGAAGTGAAACTTTTCCTAACTCAGTAGCCTCTAAGGGATAAATACAGACATCTCCGTACCGATCCCTCAGACTTTACTAAGCTTGTTTGTGAACTGTGAGAATTATATAACCCAGAGCTCTGATACCAACTTGTCACGACCCGGATTTCTCACCCTCGAGAGTCGTGATGACGCCTACTAATGAGAGCTAGGCAAGCCAATCCTTAGCTACTTACTTCATTATCACATTGCTTCTTTTTAACAAATATAAGGCGATAACATAAAAATAGCGGAACTATAAATAATTAAGCGGAAGATAACAATTTAATATCTGAACATGAATTTCTAATACAATTGTTTGAATTTCGACTATCCAGAACTGGTGTCACAGTTTCACAGACGGTCTAAGAGTACTACAAATAAAGGTCTGAAAGAATTAAATACAATACTGTCTCTGGAAATACATGTAAGAAATAGGAAAGTCGATAGAGGGAGACTCAAAGGCCTACGAACGCTTGCAGGGCTACCGCGGATCGCCTGATGATCAAGAATCAGCAGTCTCACTATGGTCCAAAGTCCACAACACTAGGGTCTGCACAAAAGAGTGCACAGTGTAGTATCAGCACAACCGACCCCATATGCTGGTAAGTTTCTAGCCTAACCTCGGCGAAGTAGTGACGAGACTAGGACCAGACCACCAAATAAACCTGTACAGTTATATAATATACAGCAAAAAGTAAAGCAGAAACAAACAAGCAAAAATGGGAGGGGGAAACGTACTTTGGGGAATAATAGGTAAAAACAGAATATCAAGAGAACTATAAAGGAAATAAATCTAACCACTAATAAGAACAAGGAAAACAAAGGCAGATTTCACTTTTTTTTCACATCTTGTTGCAGGCGTGCAACCCGATCCCATCTCGTGGAAGGCATGCCACCTGCTCCTATTTCATTATATCTTGTGGCAGGCGTGCCACCCGCTCCTATTTCATTTATCTCGTGGTAGGCGTACCACCCGCTCCCACTTTATTATATCTCGTGGTAGGCGTACATCCCGTTCCCATCTCATTATATCTAATGGTAGGGGTACCACCCGCTCCCATTTTATTATATCTTGTGGTAAGTGTACCACCTACTCCCATTTTATTATATCTTATAGTAGGCGTACCACCCGCTCCCATTTACAAGCTAACAATAATCACAAAGAGTCCCAGCAAGGGAACAATAATATCAACAAAACATCCCGGTAAGGAAATAATAATATTTCAACAATATCCTGGCAAGGTAGAAATAGCTATAACCAAACTTGTTACTACCTAACTACCTCAACTATATCTAAACTGGTTACAACACCTAACTACCTCAGCTATATCCAAACTTGTTACAACACCTAACTACCTCAACTATAACCAAACTCGTTACAATATCTAACTACTCCATCTATAACTAAACTTGTCACAACACCTAACACAAGGAATCATCAACCTAAGAATCCGTAATATCAACTAACACAATGCAAGGGAACCACAACTCAACAATAGCCTGGCAAGGGTGCAACGTAATAATCTCTTCTCTTTCTCAATTTTCCTTCACAACTCACTGCACAACTCGAGCCAATACTCTAGAGTTTCAATTATCACTTATACTTTCACAATTTATTATACAACTGGAGCCAACTCCTCAATGTTCATAGGTCACAATTCTTCCCACAACTTTACACAACAAAATAGAAATCTCCATCAAGGCATGAATAATATAGCAAAATCATGAAAATCACAATATAAAAGTCACGGTCATGTTTGCCACCAGCGTATAGATACTCGTTACCATGCCTATACATCGTACTCAACAAGAAGCAAATAGAAAATAGGACATAACTCCTAATCCCTCAAGCTAAGGTTAGACCAAACACTTACCTCGAACTTCCACGGCTAGCTCAAGCCTCAAACACCGCTTTTCCTTTCGAACTCGGCTCTAACACAGTTGTATCTATGCATAAAGACAAGTGGTACCTAAGCGAGAGTGGTTGAAGTGATGAATAATCTTTTTATTAGACCAAACAAACAGAGGAACCGCTATTCCTCACTGCGGTATTTACTCTTGAAATACAGGGTAAGCCAACCAGTAGAAAGAATGTGTAAGCAATGAATTCTATTCTTGTACCAATCAACGATATCCCTTATTTTTACAGTTTAAATAATACCGAATCTCCTGCGACCTCATCCTCCCCTTTTGCTCATAAGTAATCTATTCCCAATCAATTGATTGAGATGATCCGAATCATCAAGGGCATCCCTAAAAAAATCACTCTTTTAGAGCTATGACTTACTTAGTTTAATCCTACTAGAAGAGCAGTGAGTGACCTACATTGAGTAGGAATAAGTCAATATCCCCTCGTTGCCTAGGAGCTCTTGGAGGCATTACCCCCATCACATTGGAGTAGACGGTCCAAGTCTTTTCTGTTTGCGTAGGAGTTCTTCCTCTTGCTCCATCGAATGCACTAAGAAAAGTAGCTGTGAGGAATAAAGAGTGTATTCTGTGGAATTTGATTCCATTCTTGCTAACAGCTGATTCTATAGATTCTCGAACAGCGGGTACGCAAACAATGGCACCAACGAATATTGTCACACCGGTTACGAGAACAACTATAAGAGTAGGAGGGAATTCAATACCAATTGCAGTTTTCTAAGACATTTGGGATTTGTCTTGCAAACAAGCCTTCCCTCCCTTACATATGATTCAATAGCACTGGTTATTCCTCCAACACCATCCACCGCGGATATGATAGATGATTCTATGTCATCCGCTTCCCTTCTTGTCTATCTCCTTCGATCAGATAGTTCTTCTTCCGATGCCGGGGAAAAGGTAGTTTCAGAGTTCGAGATGTCTGAGCTTCGAGATCATATGAACAATGTGAATCAGTTATATTTTTCATATGATCTCCTCTTATAGATAGACTAAAAAATCGAACAGAGTTCTTTTATTCTTTTATTTTTTTCCGGTGTCGGAGGAAGGGTATTTATTCTTTTATTTTTTCTGAAATTGAGTCAAAAAATAAAAAATATTCGAGTTAGTTATAAATTATGAACTAATAAACTAGCCCTTTTTATTGGTCATTGGAACACTAACACTTACTAAAAAGAGTTTCCCTTGGTCTATGAACGGGAAGGATGAAAGCAAGTCAGTATGCTAATTCCTCATCCGCAAATCAGCCATTCCCGTAGGTTCTTTTCTCAAAGAATAAAGAATTGAAGGAGGAAAATATTGATAGAATTTGAAAAAGCAAACGACAAGTCGAAGGCAATAAAATATGAAAAATTTATTTATTTTTCATATTTCTAACTAAGATTAAACAAAAGGATTCACAAATAAAAGTGCTAATGCTACAACCAGTCCATAAATTGTTAAAGCTTCCATAAAAGCTAGACAAAGCAATAGCATACCTCGTATTTTTTCCTCTGCCTCAGGCTGTCTCGCGATACCCTTTACAGCTTGACCCGCAGTAGTCCCTTGACCAACTCTGGGTCCAATAGAAGCAAGCCCTATGGCCAATCCAGCAGCAGTAACGAAAGCGACAGAATTCAATGGATACATGATAAGTTCCTCATACCGACAATCGCTAGAAAAAATCTTTTTTTTGTCCAACTAGATTCTAAAACTAGTAATTTATACTAGGTTCCACATTTTATCTTTCCCTACTGCACCATCCTTGTAGCTAGATCAAGAAAGAACCTTTGGATCGAGATCCACAACAATGCATCACAACTATGTATTCCAATTATTCGATTTTTTCTTTCATCGAATATGATGTAATACTCTTATTTCTTACTCGACCATTAACTTCTTCTTTAAAAAAAGAATTCCAACAACAAAAGTGCTTCCACAACTAAATTTCTATATCTCGTATCTACTTAAATTGTGTGAATACGAGAATCTCTTTTGTTGAATTGAAAGAATTTTCTATTGAATGGAAGATGATTTTACATCAACAAGTAAAGGAAAAAATAAATTATTTAGTACTTACTTTTGATACTATTTCAAATTGCGTTGTTATGTCAAAAGAAGGACAGATTTTCAGTCGCAAAATCCAAAATTCAAATTTTTGAAAATCGGAACCAACTAATGTAATTTCCATTACTGATGGACAAATTTTCTTATTCGCCGACCCATTCAATTCTGGAATCAGACCTGCTATTAATGTGGGTAAGTTGATTTGAAATCTCTCTATCAACCTCTTGGCCTAAAAAAGTAATCTTTCTCGATAGAGTCGGCTGAATATGGTAAAATTGTATCCTTTAGGAACCGTACATGCGCCTTTTGATGCATACGGTCCAAAAAAATTGTGAATCAACGTATAGATTCCAGTCCTCTTTATTTTTTTCTAGAAAGGTTCTTTCTTGGTAGAAGGCCCATGGGTCGTGAACTTCTTTTTCCGGAGAAGAAGCAATGACGGTATCTGGGGAATAATCATCGGATAACTCTATGCTAGCAGCCGCAGTAATACAGAGAATGCAAGCGTTATCCAGAATGATTGGGCGTAAAGCGTATGTAGGTGGCTTTTTAAGTCCACCGTCAAATCCCAGGGCTCAACCCTGGACAGGCGGTGGAAACTACCAAGCTGGAGTACGGTAGGGCAGAGGAAATTTCCGGTGGAGCGGTGAAATGCGTAGAGATCGGAAAGAACACCAACGGCAAAAGCACCCTGCTGGACCGGCACTGACACTGAGAGACGAATAGCTAGG
>MU752053.1:14141-32891 GCA_026770625.1 Nicotiana glauca | reverse complement strand
GGGAATACTTTTCATATCTTACCATTAGGCGCCCACCTGTATAACAAGGGAATACTTTTCATGTCTTAGCAATTAGGCGCCCACCTGTATAACAAGGGAATACTTTTCATGTCTTACCATTAGACGCCCACCTGTATAACAAGGGAATACTTTTCATATCTTAGCAATTAGGCGCCCACCTGTATAACGAGGGAATATTTTTCAGTCTTTATATTTCAGGTCTTGAAATCCGTAACCCACCAGAAGGCAGAAGGTTACAAAAAAAAAATCCCAACTTAATGAAGGAAGCCGCATCCTCAGCGGACAGAGCAAAATGATGCAAACTGGTGTTCAGGAAAGCAAGAGACTTGTGTCATCCCTATCAGTTTTCGGAAGAAAGAAGCACTGGAATAGACGCAAGACGACAAGAAAGCAAGGCGTCAAGAACAAATTTAAGATAGATAGGATTTTGTAATCCGTAGTCTAGCCTTGCTTCTTGATTTTTCTTTTAAGCACAGTGTAATAAGGAGATCGATAAGCAGTAGTAACATCATGCAGCAGCAGTAACAGCAAATTCACAGTCCCATGGTAGGTCCAGCTACCAAAACTTCCTGAACTATATTGACCTGATTCCCTTTTAGCCAGGAATATGTAGGAGACCTTTTGAAGCAAAGGTTCGGTCAAATCTTTCAAAAAATGCTTCACACGGAGTACTCAAACGGGCAAAAATCGCTCGTATTCGCTCACTTATCTTTGCACGAAAACTCTTCGTGTCTCCGGGCAAAGAGGGGCAGCTGTGAGCACGTGATTTTTACCTCACATGAATTACTCCCAGAAAATTCAAAATAAAATAATTTTTAGTTTGCTTGCAATTATTGTGAATTTTGTGTTATTTTTCTTGTATTATCTATATTTATCTGTGCGTGTTTATTCGTTAAATTAATATAAAATACAAAAATATATCACATTTGCATCTAGGATATAATTCTACATTTAGGAGTAATTAAGTTTGCTTTACAAAAATAGAAAATCACAAAAAATATGTATTTTTTGCATTTTTAGCATTTTATGTCCCATTGGTGCGATTTTATTTTAATTGATATTTAATTTTGTGTGATAATTATTATTTGGAGTTGATTAATATTTTAAGTTAATTTTGGTTTTATTAATTTAATTTAGGATCTTTAAGTTTAATTTTGGAACAAATAAACGAAAATAGAACAAAAAATAGAAGGAAATTCGGATTGGGCCATCTTCCAAATTGAACAAACAATGGCCCAAGTGTCTCACAAACCCAACCCAAAACTCACCGGGTCGACCCGACCCGCCCCAGCACATAACCAAACCCCCTCTCATTTTTTTTTTTTACACACCCTAAACACAAACCCTAAACATCCGCCTCCCCCATTCTCTCTTCATCTTCTTCACCCTCAACCCTAGGAGCTCCCTCCCCATCCATGGCTGCTTTCTCCTACCAGTGACCACCAGCCACGACCAGCCCATCACCATCGCCTTCCCCCACCAGCAACGCCTGAACCATCAGCTTCGTCCAAACGACACCTTCATCCCGTCGTAGCCTCCAAACGAATCAGCAGCCATAGCCACCATCGCCCCAGCACATAACCAAACAACCCATCACCATCGTTTGTACAGTAGCTCCATCGATTAGCTACTGCTGCATCATCTTCTTCTTCCTCTTCACGTCACCAGCCCGTCCAAACGACCAGCCCAGCTCACGACTTCTAGCAACCTCACCTTCGTCAACCTTACCAGTCGCACGACCACCCTTCATCTTGAACCAAACGACCCATGTCGACTTCATCGTCCCAAACGATGACCAGCAGCTCGACGACATAGCTGGCAGCAGCCTCATTCGATTTTGTTGTCGAGGTTCTCCGGTTAAAATCGCATATGATCCAAGTCGAGTTGGTCGTAGATTTGTCGAGATTGTCTGCTCGAGGTCGTAGTCGTTGAGTCGAGCTTAAGTAAGGTCTGTTCGAGGTCGTTGTTCGAAGATTCAAAGTTTCCGGGCATATTTGTTTCCGTTCGAGTTTGTTGTTATTCCGATCCGGTTAGTTGGTTTAAGTTTCATTTATGTCCGTATTTTGTTTGATATTATCGGATTTAAAAGCAATATATGTTTGATTATTTTCTTACTTGTTATTTATCATGTTCTTGATTATTTTTCAGTTTGTTTTATTCATTTGTGTTTGTTTAGTTTTAATATAGAAATATTTTAGTTAATCACTTGAATCCTTTATCCTGATTGTAAGGTTATTAGATTTAATTTGAAGTTCAATTGAATATTGAGTTTATTGATTTGAATCTGTTTTATGGTTGTGTTAAGTTTAAATTTGGATCTAAGTTAGAAATTTGAATTTTTGTTTGTTTGATCTGTTAATTTTAATTTGAATCCGAATTTGGTGATTGAAGTCTACTTGTTTGTTATGTTCAATTTTTTTATTGTTATTGAATCTGAAAGTATATTTGTTAAGAATGTTGTTCAAAATAATTTCAGTTGGTTCTTTGTTGTTCTTCATCTAGTTTAAATTGTTGATTGAATTTGATTAAGAATTGGTTATAGCTGCTATATTTTGGTTAATTGATTTAGGTGATTTGGTTATAGCTGATGGGGTAGAATAGTAATTTTCAGTAATTTCAGGGGTATTTTGGGAATTGATTAAATGTGGGCCCATAACTTTTAATTAAAATAAGAGGGGAAACGGGTTAGTGGGGGACAAGACATAATGATGTAAAGTAAAAAGGGGTAATAATGAAAGGTCTTCTTTGACCACTGAAAAGGGGTGGGACTGTGGGGCCCGCGTGGACTGCTTTTACTTAATTAAAATCAGAAATAGTATAGGTAATAATGAAAAAGTTAAAAAATGACATAGTTAGAGGAATATGGGCTGGAAGTTAAAAGAAGGAGTCTTGCTTTGGGTATATATAGGAGGACTCATTTAACACTTAGGGCGGGATTTTGGGAGATAAAAAATTTCAGAACTTAAGAGAAAAAAAAACAGAGAATGAAAAAGAATTGAGAGTTGAAAAAAAATTAGAGAGTCGAAAACACCACTATTTATTTGAAGCTTCTCTTTTTGCTTCATTGATTTCATTTCTCTTGATTCAAATACACTAAGACTGATCTTAAGTAACTCTAGTGTGTCTTTGAGTTCATTTGGCTAGTGTTGATAGTGCTGTGGTTTGAAGTCCATTTCTGTTGGTATTTTCTGGTTTGATTTCACCGGGTTTTTGTTGAAATCTGTTGCTGGGTTTAGCTACTGCTGTTGCTGTTTTGCTGTGTTGATTACTGCCTTGCTGATTTCTCACGTTCCTCTTCTCTTGTTTCCAATACCAGGTACATGGCTGTAACCTTGTCGATATTGTAAACTGAAATGTGAAAGCATGAATACATATGAAGAATGGAACTTTGAAGTTTTAATTTAGCTTTTTCTTTATTTCTTTTACTGATTGTATTTAGGCTATTTCATGTATTATTATTCTGTAAATTTCTGTCGCTTTGCATAACTAGGCATCTTGTAGTAATGTCTTCAATAATACTTTGCTTTAGTTTGGTTATTGGGTAGTATATGTTCAAGCGTGCTCATTACTGTCAAACTGTTTAACAATTGGAATAAGAGAAAAATAACATAAGTTGGTCTTTAGTGAATCGGCTTGGCAAAACTGGTTAGTTCACTAGCTATGAAGGTTTTAATATTGTCAACAGTAGGTTAATCGTGAACATGTAGCTAAATTTAGTTAAGACATGAATTTGAACTAATTTCGTGAATTAGGCATTAAGGCATGATTTGAGTTCAAACAAGACTAGATAACGTTTAAGTTTAATAAACTTTCAAATAAGCATTAGTGATTAAGGTTAATTCTATTTTCAAATATTTGTAAATAATTAATTCCAACGGTTCAATTCATCTAACAATGTGGGTTCAATTAGTGATAGGATAATTAGTTTTTTTTTTCTGAATATATTATTTGTCAATTCCATATTTTACTTATAACTTCAATTTTAGTAATATTCCTTTTAGTCGCAAGCTAGTAACTAATAAATGATGGCCTTCTCCAGCATGTAATTAACTAGGATTTTTCTCTTTTATTTTAGTGACGAACTTAAAAATAGAAAAATGTAGTCACTTTAGGATTATCCTTTTAAAAATAAATGAGACGAGCCTCGCCCAATAAAATACAAGATTGCGGGGCCCTCAATAAAGGTTTAAAAATATTTAGAAAATCGGGAAGGGCCGTTTGGTGAATTTCACGGCCTTACCCAAAATAATGATACGCTAGTCGCTTTAGGTGCGCCTTGAATAAATTACTTTCTTAAACTCGGGTGCACATTTATGTGACCCAAATCCAAATCTTAACGGAGTCGAAATGTGTTGATAACCACGGGTACATTGATTGTGACGTGGTTTGAGATGCGTTTTCACGATGTTGCAATTTTCTGTAAAATAAAAATAATAATAATAAAAGCGGTAAAAAGTTAAAATTTGCACATAAGTTCATCATGTATAAATCAGATAATTTAAGCCGAATATAACAGTTGAGCGACCGTGCTAGAACCACGGAACTCGGGAATGCCTAACACCTTCTCCCGGGTTAACAGAATTCCTTATCCGGATTTCTGGTGCGCGGACTGTTAAACAGAGTCAATATTTTCCTCAATTCGGGATTAAATCGGGGACTTGGGACACCATAAATCTCTCAAGTGGCGACTCTGATTCTTTAATAATAATCTCATTTCGATTTTCCTTTAATTGGAAAAACTCCATTGCGCCCTCGCGGGTGCCGGAAAAAGAAGGTGTGACACCCCGAACCGAGGTGAAACATGCATTCAAAAAAGACGAGGTAACCAAACATCTTAAAATAGGGTATATTCAGGAGGCAACATACCCTGAATGGTTAGGCAACGTAGTTGTAGTCCCTAAAAAGGAAACAAACTTAGAATGTGCGTATATTACAAGGATTTAAACAAAGCATGTGGAAAAGACTCTTTCCCACTACTCAACACCGATCGTTTGTTCGATGCCACGGCCAACCATATGATCCTAACTTTTCTCGACGCCTACAGCGGGTACAATCAAATTCAGATGAACCTAGAAGAATAGGAAAAGGCCTTGTTTATCACTAAACTTAAAAATTATTATTACAACATAATGCCCTTCATGCTAAAAAAAATACAAGAGCTACATACCAATGCCTAGTTAACAAAATGTTCAAAGAACGGATAGGTAAATCTATGGAAGTTTACATTGATGATATGTTGGTTAAGTACTTGCGCGCAGAGGACCATTTAACTCATTTGCAGGAAACATTCAAAATCTTGAGGAAGTAAAACCTGAAGCTTAACCCAGAAAAATGTGTCTTTAGAATCGGATCGGGTAATTTCTTCGACTTCTTGGTGCTGAATTGAGGTATCGAAATTAACCCCGATAATATCAAGGCCATTGAGGATATCACAGTCGTGGATAGTGTGAGGGTCGTGCAAAGGTTAATAGGACAAATAGCTGCCTCGGGTCGATTCATTTCGAGGTCATCGGATCGGAGTCATAGGTTCTTTTTCCTACTAAAAAAGAAAAAGGATTTTGCATGGACCCTCGAATGTTAGCAAGCCTTAGAAAAATTGAAGTGATACTTATCGAGCTTGCGTTTGCTTCACTCCCCGAAGGTAGATAAAAAGTTTTACTTATATTTGAAAGTATTCGAGATAGCGGTAAGTTGGGTACTAGTTCGAGAAGAGCAAGGTACGTCATTCCTTATTTATTATGCAAGCTGAACTCTAGGAGATGTTGAAACTAGATACCCTCACTTAGAAAAATTAGCACTAGGATTAATAAGCGCATCTAGGAAGCTAAAGCCATATTTCTAGTGTCATCCCATATGTGTATTGACCACTTACCCCCTTCGAAATGTTTTGCATAAGCCTGAACTATCAGGTCGATTGGCCAAATGGGTCGTCGAACTTAGCGGGTACGATATTGAACATCAACCCCGAACAACCATCAAGTCTCAAATCCTAGCTTACTTGGTGGCCAATTTTATGCCGACCCTCGTACCCGAAATGGAGAAAGAACTCTTGCTAAGGTCGGTTACACCATCAGAGATCATGTACAATGCCTTGAATGTAAAAGGGTACAGGTTTGGCATTGTCTTAAAGCCACCTACAGGTAATACTATTAGACAATCTATCAAAACTTATAGGTTGACTAATAATGATGTCGAGTATGAGGCCATGATTGCAAGTCTCGAGCTAGCTAAAAGCTTGGGAACAAAAGCCATTGAAGCCATGTGCGATTCACCGTTGGTGGTAAACCAAGTAAACAAAAGTTTGGAAGTTCGAGAGGATATGATGCAATGATACTTGGATAAGCTACATGTAACTTTCCACCGCTTCAAGGAGTGAACTCTGGATCATGTGCCTTAAGAACGAAATAGCGAGGCCGATACACTTGCTAAATTAGGATCCACGGTTGAAGAAGATGATATCGTCTTGGGGATTGTTGTCCATTTTGTCGAGGTATGTGGTTGAAGAGGGTTATGCCGAGATAAATTCAACAAGTTTGACTTGGAACTGGAAGAATAAGTGTATCGATTATTTGAAAAATGGAAAGCTCTCATCGGACCACAAAGAATCAAGGGCTTTACGAACCAAGGCTGCTAGATTCGCATTATATGAAGATAGAACATTGTACAAGATAATGTTCGATGGGCCATTGGCGGTATGTTTAGGACTGGGGGACACCGATTATGTTCTATGAGAAATCTATGAAGGTACTTGTGGGAATCACTCCAGCGTCGAATCTTTGATTCGCAAAATTATTAGAGCATGATATTACTGGGACAACATGAAAAAAGATACTAAGAAGTTTGTTAAAAAATGTGATAAGCGCCAATGGTTTGCATCGATGATCCATCATCCCTGAGAACAACTCCACTCGGTCCTATCCCTGTAGCCTTTCATGAAATTGGGAATGGACACAGCCGACCCTGTACCAACTGCCCCAAGTAAAGACAACTTTATTTTGTTTATGGCAGATTATTTTTCTAAATGGGTGGAAGCACTTTGAGAAGTTCAGAGAAAAGGAAGTTATTGACGTCATCTGGGACCACATCATATGTCGGTTCGGGATGCCTGCCGAGATTGTATGTGACAATGGAAAGCAATTCGTTGGTAGCAAGGTGACGGAGTTTCTCGAAGCACATAAAATAAAGAGGATCTTATCAACACCATAACACCCAACTGGAAATGGACAGGCCGATTCAACAAACAAAATTATCATTCAAAACATGAAGAAAAGGTTGGACGATGGAAAGGGAAAATGGAGAGAAGTTCTATCTGAGGTCCTTTGGGCATATCAAACAACTTCAAAGTCTAGCACATGGGCTACCTCGTTCTCTTTAGTATGGCTTCGAGGCCCTTATCCTTGTCGAGGTCGGAGAACTCAGCGCCAGGTTTCGATATGCATCAAAGGAATCAAATCACGAGGATATAAATACAAGCCTCGAGTTATAGATGAAAAACGAGAGGCATCACTTGTTTGGATGGCCGCGCAGAAGTAAAAAATCGAGAGATACTACAATAGAAGGACCAACCTTCGCCACTTTGGAATCGAGGACATAGTTCTACGTAAAGTCACCATCAATACTCGAGACCCAATGAAGGGAAACTAGGACCGGATTGGGAAGGACCGTACCAACTCGTCAGAGTTGTTGGTAAAGGATCTTACAAACTTAGCACATTGGAAGATGAACAACTACCAAACCATTGGAACGTATCATTACTCAAACAATGTTATTGCTAAGGTATGACTTCTCCTTTTGTCCATTTTAATTTGAAACTAATATGTTGCAGGTTACAGATAGAAGATATCGAAGACACCTTTTTACATGAAGGCCCTAGGTTTTAAAGCACGCGTTGCACTCTTTTTCCCTTGAATTGGATTTTGTCCCAAATGGGTTTTACCGACGAGGTTTTTAACGAGGCAACAACTATGTGCTACCTAATAAGAACTCAACAATATCTAAGGCTTCTTTTCAATCAACCTCGAATACGGGGAGGGCATTACCCTCGGAAGATATATTTTTGAGGAAAATTCCTCACGCCAAAGAGGGCCTCATTATGAGAAGTTTGTAATGGGCCAAATGGTCAGATGAACCGTGTCCATATAGAATAGTCGAGCCCCGACAGCAAAATATGTACGCATCTAACAATTATTCAAAGAAGCATCCATATCAATACAAGATGTGTCTCAAAGAAGTCTACTATTATACGAGTTTTACACTTATAATTCTACGAGAAACGGCCAAAGGGCCAGAATGCAAATACGCCCCGAATACTCGGAGACTGTCATCGATAGTCAACGCATCTGAATCATCAAAAACTCAAATTCATAAGACCTCAAAGAGGTATCCCTTAGATATAAAGGCCAAGGCCATCATACTTGGGGACTAACCTTTCCAACTAGTTCGAAAGTTTATAAGGAAACAAGTCCAAGAGACATACCGGAAGGCTACGTCCATATTAAAGACTACGGTCATATAAAAAAGGCTACAACCAAAATAATACGACTCGGACATGCCCGAATTTTGCCATAAATTAAAGGCCTTCAAATACTATGAAAAAACCGGTTAAATTAGGCTACCCTCGACAAAAGCAAATGATAAAAGGACTTTGATAAAATCAGCCCTCGAATAATTTAAAGGCTTCGATAACATTAGCCTTCGAAAAAACCTCAAGAGTTATTTGATTATGTTTACACAAACAAATTACAAATAAGGTTTAGATCTACTAAACCTTCAAAAAACACAACGGGCAGAAAAAACACATGTTATGGCATAGATAAATTTTCACTAAGTCTTTTAGCCAAAAAGAGGGAAACATTATAGCCGTTTTAGAGGCCGAATTGGCCCGACCTAAGTTCCAAACTTAAAGATCCTAAGTGTCGATATAAAAGAGCATTTGAGACCTTTCTCTCTCTCGTCTCGGACTCAAGAGTCCCGTCATCTAGACCTCGCATCAAATTAACCAGCAGATAGCCCGAAGACTAACAAAAACCTTAAGAGATGTTCTATTCTAAGTTCGTAGATTGCCCGTTGATCACTAAAACCTAAGGGTTGTTATATTCAGAATCCGAGCCAAGGTTTACTTGATCATTTAAGTTGTCAAATTTTTTCACAAAATAAAGACAATGCAAAATCGGATATGAAGATAAGGAATTCTTTATATTTATAGAAGATATTTACAACACCCATGAGGGGACCTTACACAAAAAAGAAACAAAAACAAAAAAGCCAATAACATAATCTACTTTGGGGGCCATATCCCTGGAAACCACTTCTTCGGGAGCTGCATCCTCGAGAGTTGCATCTTTGGGAACCTACTCTTCGTGGACTCCATCATCATCTTCCCTGCCCTCGGAACCACTTGTATCATCTTCATCATCAGAAGAAATAAAAAACCCGGCATCAGCTTCCAGCGCCTTGCTTGGGCTATTTCTTCAGGGAGGTCGAATCCTCGGGCGTGGATTTTTTCGAGAGTCTCTCTCCGGGCTTGGCACTTGGCCAAATCATTACTCTGTTTTCCCATTCGGAAGACTCCCTCAGCTCCGCTTGAACATCCTCGGCATCCCTTAAGTATACAAAAATGGTCTTATAAGTCGTAGCCTCCGTCTTCTGAACTTCAGCCTTGGCATGTGCAGCTTCGGCCCCGGCTATAGCAAGATTTGCCTCTAACTACTCAATTTTCTTGGCCTGGGCCAGACTCTTCACTTTAATGCCTTGGATTTGAGTTTCAGTCGAGGCCAATTGTGCTAGAGCAGCTTCTTTATCGGCAACGAGTCGATCCATATTCTCTTTCCATCGGTGGCAGTCATCCTTGACCTGATCGGCCTCACCCCGGAGCTGCCCAATCATCTCCAACTTTTGCTGCAGCTAAGACATCGAAGTATTAGTCTCCACTGTAGGACCAAGAAGACCATACTCTATTAAATCATGGTTACCTTCTTGTCTAGATTGAACTTGTTTTTTCAACATTTGGCCAATTCAGTCCGAAGGTCCTTGAGCTCCTCCTCCTTTGGATACAAAGGAGCCTCAAGGTGTTCTCTTCATTCGAAGCGTTCCTGAGCTCAGCCTCACATTGGCTCAGCTCGACCCTTAACTTGATGATGGCTTACACATAGAACGAAGACATGTCAGCCAAAGAAAGTGGAGAAAGGAGAAAATTATAACAACAAAAGTTAGTGTTTACCTGAGATAAGAGACGTTGAGCCTCTTCGAAGAGGGTAGAAGCATAATTAAGGTCAACAACATCATCAACCCCAGTGAAACAGTCCCAAAAATGATCTTCTTCGAGAAACTTTCTCGGTTCGGGCGTTCGCAGAGCCCGGGCGTCCTTTATTGCTTCCTTAGAGTAAAATTGTAAAGAAGGTGAGTGACCCATTATCACGCCCCCGGGCTCCTCACTCAGGGCGTTCTAATTAGCTTCGTCCCTCTCAACACTTATCCCCTCCGACATAATTGCTGAAGAGGGAGAAATATCTCGATCTCGGGGGACTCGAGGGCTTTGCCCGAGTATTTCTTTAGAGTTCCTTCACCAAGAGGTAACGTCTCAGGTTTAGAGGACTTGGCGCTCTAGACTGGTTTCCTAGTTTGGGGCACTAACGCTGACTTTTTGCCTTCGTTCTCTTTGTCTTCTAGATATTGGATGGCTGAATCCAAATCCACGTGGATAAGTTTCCTCCTTAGTTTTCGAGTAGATGCGCTCTCATCCTGGGATCTTCGGGCTTCAAAGCCCTCTTTCTTTTGTTGTCTTTCCCCAATTTGGAATCGGGGACTCGATCTCTTCCCCAGGAGGGTCTAGCATTATTTTGGAGACATCTCTGATGCCTACACAAATAAGCATGAGTAAGGTGGAATCACCAATAAACAAAAAGTATTAAAACATTAGAAAAAAAAATTACCATGATGTTTTGCCTCCCATTTTCCCCTCGATAATTCGCGCCATTTGCGCTCATCGTACGAGGAGGTGGCATCTAACTTTTGGACCCAACCCTCAAGATCAGGAACTGTGGGGGGCATCCAAGAAATAACTACAGAAAACGTAAATGCATTACAAAACACATAAGCGGAGTATGAATAGGTATTTGGAAAATGACTTCACTTACGATTAAAGTTCCATCTTTCCGGGAATGATATTTCCCCCCTAGGTATGACATCCGAGGTTCACACTCTGATAAACCGGCTCATCCAGCCTTGGTCTTTATCCTCATCGTTACTAGCGAATAAGGTTTTATTCGATCGAAGTTGAAGCCTGATGAGCCCTTGAAACAGCTGAGGACAGCCGAATGAGATGGTTAAGGGTAAACTCCAATCCATAGGCCTTGCTGGAGAAATAGCGCAACATAATCACGGTGCGCCAAAAGGAGGGACGGATTTGGCCAAGGATAACCTCGTACCTTTTGCAAAAATCGATCACTATCGGATCGAGGGGATCCAGTGCAAAAGGGTAAGTGTAAACACTTAAGAACCCTTCCACATGGGTAGTGATGCTTTCCTCGGGGCTTGGGATCTATACCACAACCTCGTCTCCCCAGCCGCAGTCCTTCTTCATGTCCTTGAGGTACTTCTTAGATATCAAACTGATATATCGAGATACCTGTTCGCATTGGCCTGGGATATCGGGGGGATTTTCAATATTTAAATCCTTCTTTATCATGCAAGAGCCTAGGGTGATTTCTTGAAGAGCCCGCGGCGCCGCCGGTTTGGCCGGCCGGGAAGTAGAAGAATAAGATACTTTCTCTTTTTAGGGGACTATTTTTGAAGTTTTGGCCATAGTTTTAAGCTAAGAAATGCATATGGTAGCAGAGTGTGGTATTTTATGGGAACTTGGCATTTTTCGACACTTAAAAGGGCGGTGGAATCAGATGATGAGAGAAAGAGATGAAGAGGAAAAGTGATCACAGTGAATATAATAAAGAAGTAAAGTTTTTACTTCATAGAAGGGTTACCGTATTTATAGATGTGCGGCAATGGTTCGGTGGCGCTAAGCGACCGAACATTACTGGCATGCATTTAATGTTTTGGGAAAATAAACCGACGGGACATTTTGGTCACTTCGAGCACTTACGTCACGGTAATGATGTCATCATCAGAGACTCCGAAAAATCGAGATTCAAATCGTTTCTTATCATCTTACTCTAACAAACGCACTAACTATTTGTATACGGTCGAAATCAAGTATGCCCGATTTTTCGGGCTCGAGGACTCGAGTTCAGGAAAGGTCGAGTTCGAGATCGATGGATAAGACTCGAAGCTCGAAGTACAATCCCCAAGGATCGAAGTACAACGAGTATCGAAGCCGAGTATGCTCAACTCTGGGATAATTGCGTTACGAAATTGTAATAGAATGAGAAAGATTCCCACCGCATCCCTAAGAGCGTAAATTCTGGAATAGATTTGTATGAATATGTATTAGGCGGTTAGACAACTGTCCCAATAAGATTCTTTATTGTAAATAAAAATGTACCTTATTTAAGGTTCCCCTATTATATAAAGGGGACCACTATCATTTTGTAAACATCATCTAATCATTGACAAGGAATATACTCTCTTGCTTTTCTCATTTATTGTTCATCATAATTGTTCTTAAGCTTTATTATTCTTGCTTTATTAATCTTGACTCATCTCGAGGTCATTGAGCTCGAGGTCGATACTGTCGAGTAACACTGGTTTGCTTTACTCATTTCTTTTATTTATACATTGCACTTCCTGATTATTAATTGCTATTGAACTGAATCACATATCTTTAAAACCACAAATCAGTTTTAATAGTTATTCGTATTTTCGAGGTAAACAATATCTATACATGTTATTTTAAGTAATTATTATACACACTGAATAAAAATAATGCAGTAGGGTACAACATTTCAATCTTACTAAAGATACTTTTTGCTTTTATCTTCTACTCGCTTACTATTTACATGTCAATACTTATTCAAAAATAAACTCAAATGGACAAAATTCATTTTGCCAGCGTAAAAGACAAAATGTTTTAGTTATATACTCCATCCGTTTTAATTTATGTATTTTAATTATATGTTTAGTTTGTTTCAAATAAAAACGACTCATTTTTATGCTGAGTAATTTTTCTTTATTCCAAAATTCCATTTTATCATATGACACTTGTTTATAAAAAGTATTACGTATATAATTATGATACATAATAAAATAAAAGAGTTGTATAATAATTAGTTTAATGCATATACAAAATGAAAAGATTCTTTAGCAATTTTAGTGCCATAAAAAATGGAGGACTTTAATTAACCCGATAAAGTATGGATAATGGGATTTTGATATCCCTTTATTCTTTGTAGATTGGTTCATTTTTAGAAATTTGTTTTTCCCTCGAAAGATGATAGTACTAAAAATGAAAATCACTTTCTTAAATCATCCGTTTAGTTTCTCAATGCAACTATTTTCGAGCTTCTTTTATTGGTCAAAATCTGACTACTGCGACCGAGTTGGCCAGCATCCCGCCCGAATATTTGAGCAGCGAAAAACAGATGTAACCCGCTCCGTATCTCCTCCACGACATCCGACAAGTTGGCAAGGGCGACGTCTGAGGGTGCGTCTAAAGCACATTGGAGGCAAGAGGACATGGAGCCCAACAAAAGGCAAGGGTGTCTCAACTATATATAGCAAGGGAAAGCTTCCAACTAGGGGGGCTGCGCCTTTTCTCTCTCCCAATAGCTGAACATCTCTCTCCTAATATTCTTGATAGAAATATATGAATTTTTAGGAAGGTATGTAAATGGGTTTCCTCAACAATTGATGAGAATCATGATATTAAATCTCAATAAGATCCTTTATCCTCTCTTCATCTTGTATGGGATCCACGATGTTAGCTCTCTGATGTGGGATTTATTAAGTCTGACTAAGATTACCCCTCCATCCTTGATTGATTTGCTCTAAAAAAAATCGTAACTTTTGAGTCAAATAATTTGGCGCCGTCTGTGGGGATTTCTTAGTGAAATTTCTTAGTCTCTCCCAGATAAAAGACCGAGAAATACGATCACTCGCCAAAAAGAGTGCGAAGGAAAAACCCAACTTGCGCGATACAACGGGGCAGCACAGTAGGGGTAGAAGAGCCGAATAAAATTGTCAAGCTCAGAAACCTTCACCCCACCAACCATCGACACACCAAACAAGGCGAGCGATGTGACCCATCAGCTCTCCCTCATCGGACCGCCAAACGGGGGACAAAGAAAGCTTCATTCCAAATCACCTCCTAATCACCGCTCAAGTAGGAATACAATGGCCGCACATGCGAACTAATAAAAGAAAAATATCTCAATCAAAGGAAGGAAAACTATCGCAAAACAACTACAATACCGCCCGCGGAGGATACCTCCGGGCCGGAAGACAGGCTAGACAAAGAAACCTCAATTTGCGCACAGGGCAAACCCAAGCGAAATAATAATGTTTCACATTCTCCTACATTTCACCCTCTACTACGAGCAGTGTCAAGCAGACTGGGACTCCCCCAGAAGATATCTGGCTCTCCAAAAACTGGGATTGATGACAGATTACTATTTCGACAAATCAAAATAACATCCTTTAAGGCTAAGAGCCTTCGCCAAAAAGAGAAGAGTTTGACCTCGATCGAACGACGACGGGTTACTATTTCGACAAGTCAAAATAACACCCTTTAAAGCTAAGAGCCTTTGCCAAAAAGAGAATAGTTCTACCTCGATCGAACGACGATGGGTTACTATTTTGACAAGTCGAAATAACACCCTTTAAGGCTAAGAGCCTTCACCAAAAAGAGAAGAGTACGACCTCGATCGAACGATGATGGGTTACTATTTTGACAAGTCTAAATAACACCCTTTAAGGCTAATAGCCTTCGCCAAAAAGAGAAGAGTGTGACCTCGATCGAACAACGACGGATTACTATTTGGACAAGTCGAAATAACACCCTTTAAAGCTAAGAGCCTCCTCCAATATGAGAAGATTCCGACTTCGATCGAGTAATGACAAGGCACTATTTTGATTAGGTCGGAATACTTCTGAAAGCAAAAGCCATCAGAAGGAAAGAAAGGTCGGGACTCGCCATACAGACGTCTATCTCGCACCAAAATCCATAAATAGATGGAATAAAGATGAAGTACAAGGTTAATAACAAACAAAGAAAAAAGACTCTCCTTTATACATAGTCATTTTGCGGACTATCGCCGCTTACATATGGCCTAAGTCAACAAAAATAAAAAATAAAAAAAGGGAATAAACGAAAGGTAAAAGGGGAAGAAACAACGGCAAACAATAAATAACTAAAAGTAAGAACAGACAAGAACAACATTCTTCATTCGGCGTCATCACCGCTTTCACAATTGCCATCACCATCACTGTCACCATTTCCAAAAAGCTCTCCATCATCGTCATCCGCACCCCCATTGCCTTCGGGCATCGCCACAATCTACCCACAGTTGATGTGAGCCTCTCGCGTTTTCGCTCGCACTTCTCCATAAGCGGCGTTAGTCACAGTACCCGCCTCCCACAGACTCTTATATATATCTCGCTAGGCTTCGGCATAAACCCAAAACTCGTGCATATGGCGGGGGATGGCAGAGGAGGAAGACTCAATCTGAGCCAACAGTCGCTCATTTCCTACCTACAATGCTGCAATCTCCCAAAATCGATGCCTCTTGATCAATCTCACTGATGCGCTCCTTAAGGCTAGCCTCTATGAGAGTGGTTGTTGCCCTCTCCGGACACCTGTTCGGATTGAAGAAAGCGAATGGTGTTCTCCAGGGTCGTCTCTCTCGCCGAAGCCTCGAACCAAGCACTCTCGATGCTCTCCAACCCAACAACCTTGTTCTCCAATGCGGCCAGTTTTCCCATCCATTCCACGCTCATCTCCTCGGCCTAGATCAAGTTTTAATCCATCTCCGATTGCATCGATCTCAATTTCTCCTGTAGATGCTCACATTCTGCGGGTACTCCCTTGCCCAACTCGAGTTCCTCATCCTTAATCCGAAGTTGCTCTTCAAGTGCACTCTTGCTGTTGATAGCTTGCATCAACTCCTGGTCCCTTTTCTCTAACTCCTCACCAAGAGTCCGATTATCGGAGTTCGTCCTAAGCCGCTCATGTATCTCACGACACCTGTTGCAGTAGCGACGATATTTCTCCAACATCTTCAAGGAAATATCCGCTCGGGTGTTGGCCCTACGGATGCTCTCCACATCTACAATGTACGTCTGGAAAATGCAAAGTGGGGGTCAGAGTAGTATCTTCGGGAATGATAAAGAAAAACGAAAGTAAAATGCAACGTAACCTTAAACCCATATTGGCCACCTCATCTATTAGGTAAGCATCATGAACGGACTGAAGAGCCTCCTTTTCGGCTACAGAACACAACATGCTAAACTACGGCATCGGGTCCTCCCCTTCCGCCAAAAGATTGACACCAGAAGGGATTTATAGAATACGGGCCGAGACCCTCGCATGAACTACTGAGTGGGTGATACCCTCTTCAAACATCCTGACATCATCAGGGTCCAGGTACGACTCTGACTTATAGTCATCGACCACCACATCCTTTCCCCTTTCTATAGTTATGGAGGCAGGACCCGCTGCAGAAGATGAGGGTACGTTTGAAACTATAACGGCAACCCTAGAAGTCTGATTTTCCACATGTTGTTACTGCACTCACTGGAGAGAGGATAGCATATCCTGACTTTCATCGATGACAAGTACGGGGTTTGGGTCGGTCGATTGTTGGTGTAACGACCTGACCCGTCGTTACAGGAGTTACCACCCCGTTTTCCCTGTTTTATGCTTCTATATGTTTCATTATATGTGTTTGAAGAATTTGAAGTAATTCAGATAGAGTTCGGTTAGAAATGAAGCAATAAATCTCTTTAAGAGAAGGTTAGTTTGGAAAAGTCAACCGAAAGTTGACTTATGAGTTAGAAGGAACGAAATGGATTTTCGATGATTCGACTAGTTTTGGGGGATGATTTGTGACTTAGGAGCGCAATCAGAATTGAATTTGGAGGTCCGGTGTAGAATTAGACTTGAATTGGCTAAGGTTGGATTTTGGCGAATTCCGGTTGATAGGTGTGATTTTGATTCGAGGGTCGGAATGAAATTCCGAGAATTGCAGTAGCTTCGTTAGGTGATTTTGGATATGTCTGCAAAATTTCAAGTCATTCGGACGTTGTTTGGTCGGGTTTTTGATTGAATGCGCATTTCGGAAGTTTTAGTTTAACTTAGGCTTGAATCTATGGTAATTCGATGATTTTGGTGTTTATGATAGTGTTTTTATGTTACGAGCAAGTCTGAATGAAGTAATAGAACATATCCGTGCATTTGGTTGAGGTTCCGAGGGCCTCGCGGTGATTTCGGATGGTCAAACGGGAATTTTTAAACTTTGCAGCATGTCTGTTATTTGAAGCTCCAGGTATTTCTGCATCTGCGGAAAAAGGACCGCAGGAGCGGTTCCGCAGATGCGGCTGATTGATCGCAGAAGCGGGCATGGAGGAGGCTTGGCCTTTTTGCATATGCGGAAGAAGTTCCGTAAAAGTGGATACCGCAGAAGCGGTAAGAGACCGCAGAAGCGGTCATGGAATATTGAGGAGATCGCAGAAGCGGTCAATATGATCGTAGAGGCGGAGACCGTAGAGGCTGAGACCGCAGAAGCGGTTTAAGACCGCAGAAGCGGCCCCACTTGACTAAAAGGAAAACTACAGAAGTAGTTTATTGGCCGCAGAAGCAACAACCGCAGAAGCGGTCTGGTTGTCGCAGAAGCGAAAATCGCAGAAGGGTTTAATGAAATAGTGTCTTCGAATTTCAGAAGTTAGAAAACATTTTGGGACTTCGGGAAGAGGCGATTTTGGGCGATTTGGAGAGTTTTCAAAGGAGATTCTATCAGGTATGAACTTGTAGCCTCAAATAATGTTGTTATGGTATAAAAACAAGGATTAAATACTGAAAAATTTAAGGAATTAAAGGGTAAAAATGGAGGTTAGGGCTTGAAGCCTAAGAGAGTCTAAATTGACGATTTGAGGGGTCAAATGGACTCCGATTCTTATGTATTTTATATGTACGGACTCGTGGTGAGACGAGGATTCCGAATATGTAAATTTTGTAATTTTTCGAGAAGTGGGCCCGGGGCTCGGGTTTTACCAACTTCGTGAATTTTAATACTTTTCGAGTATATTTTGATTGGGTTATGTTTCTTTAACCCATGTTTATGTATTCGTTGTGATTTTGACTAGATTCGACACGCGAGGAGGTCGATATGAAAGGAAAAGGCATTGCGGACCATTCTACGACCGGTTAAAGGTGAGTAGTTGGTGTATGATGGCCTGAGGGTTTGAAACCCCGGCTTATCACATTGTGACGCTATTTAGGGCGTGACTCGCACCCCATGGCAGGTGCGGGGTTGGTTATGACTGGGGATTGTGACTTGGTCCATCCCTAACAAGAATGTTTCTATATTGGCGACTGATACACACCCTGTATTGAATATATCTGGGCTTATTGCCGTGTTTGGGCCCTTGTGCCGATCTGTAGCATCCTTAGAGGATGAATATCATTGTGATAACATGCTTTGTATAATCATTAATCTCAGTCCTGTGTTTAATCACTGTTATGAAATGCTAAGTCATTTTTCCTGAAGTTAAATATCTAAAGTATATTCTTCTTAATAAATTGGAAATTGGGAAATTAATTGAATCTGTTACGTGACTCATATG
>MU752040.1:82861-102315 GCA_026770625.1 Nicotiana glauca | reverse complement strand
AAATGTACTCAAATATGGAAAATAACTCAAACAAGAGAACCATCCCGCAAACTCAACGAGTAGCACCACAACACAATGCTAAGAACCCATCATACACCGTAGAACCATGACTCACGAATATAACACAAAGGATCATACCTCAATATAACTCCGCTATAATGCGTGACCACATCCAAACGTTGGTCCATATTATATACCTCGAGCCAGCTTGCTGAAAATCAATAACCACGCGAAATTCGACACTAATAAATAACAACTAAGACTAAGATACGATATGAATGCATGAATATGACTAAGTACAAAATATCAGTAAAATTAGTGAGATGACATCAAGAAATGACCACTATAGGTCCCAACAGTATCAGCATAAAGCTTAAACATGATATCTAGTATAATTCACATCTCAATTACATTATCACACGGTAAAACAAAGATTTCAACAAAATAGGACCACTATACAGTTCCATGGAAACAATAAAGTCATAATTCACATGGTGCATGCACACACGCCCATCACCTAGCATGTGTGTCACCTCAATACCAATCACATAACACTTAATTCGGGGTTTCATACCCTAAGAACTAAGTTTAGAAGTGTTACTTACCTCGAACAAGCCAATTCCAATACTGAGCAAGCCAAAAGATACTCCAAAAATACCATCACGTGCGTGGAGACCTCTAAACGGCTCAAAATTAGTCAAAAGCAACTCAAATACATCAAATAAAGTCCAATGAAATAATTCTAAATGATAAAGATTCCCAATGAAATAATTCTAAATGATAAAGATTGAATCTTTAATCAAAACCCAAAATCGGCCAAAATCACACTCGGGCCCGCTCCTCAGAACCCGACAAAACTCATAAAATCCAACAACCCATTCAATTATGAATCCAACATACTAGTTTCACTCAAATCCAACTCCAAATTGATGTTCAAAACTTAAAAATTCATATTATGAAACTTTAGGCCAAAATCCCCAATTTCCTCTTTCAAATTCATCAAAGAAACGCTAAAATCGAAGATAGATTCATGAATATAACCAAAACCGAATAGAGAACACTTACCCCAATTCATAAGGTGAAAATTGCTTCAAGAATCATCACAATCCGAGCTCCATAGATCCCAAAATATAAAAATGACTGAAACCCTTGAAATATAGTACTTAATAATCTGTCGAGGCCTCCTCTTACGTGAACGCGAGAAAACCATCGCGTTTGCGATGAACAAATGCACACTGCCACAAAAGACTCTACACATTCGCGATACACCCCACAGGAACACAATGACCATTGCTGCCAAAGCTTCACGAACGTCACTCATATTATGCAACCGGGATGAAGGATTCTCCAGCTCCACTTGCCAAACCTCAACACTACGCGAACGCGACCCTTCATGCGTGAACGCGAAGGACACCACATCAATCTATAGTGAACGTAATCAAGGAAGCACAAACATGAAGAACAAATCATTGCACTGATCAAAATACCCTTCACGAATGCGTTGCTCCATCTGTGATCGTGAAGCACAACCGAAACACTAGAAAACCAACAATAATGGCATGGAGAAAAATAGCCTAAAATCAATCTGAAACACGTCCGAGCCCCTTGAAACCATGTCCAAACAAACCAACAAGTCCCATAACATATCATGGAACTACTAGAGCCCTCAAAAAAGACATAACAACATCAAAACAATGAATCACATCTCAATTCGAAATCAATAAACTTTGAAACTTTAAACTCCCACAATTGATGTTGAAACATATCAAATCATGTCCGATTGACCTTAATTTTTTTACAGAAGTCAAATTTGACATTATAGACCTGATCTAACTTCCGAAATAAGAGTTCGACCCCACTATCAAAAAGTACACTCTCGGTCAAACTTTCCAAAATTGAAATGACCCGATCGGTTATTTTGAGATCTAGCATGTCATTTGTCAGTTTGAGGCCATAAGCAGCTTCACTTGAGATATTGTAACTTGTACGCATGTTCAAAATTGAATTTTGGGATGTTCGAAGTTGATTTGGAGAGAAAATTCTCATTTTAGAAGCTTTAAGTTGGAAGAATTGACTAAGGTTGAATTTTTGAGTAAACGATCTCAAAATTAAGATTTGAATGTTCTAACAGGTTCATATGATGATTTTGGACATGTTCTTATGTCCGGATTAGGTTTTGGATGACCCAGGAGCATTTTGACATTAACGAAAGTTGGCATTTTGAAAGAATTTCATAAATTTGGGTTGAAGTACATTTCAATGTTAACGATGTTCGTTTGGGATATAAGTTTGGGAATATATCCATATGGTGATTTTGGTATTGGGAGCATGCCCGAATGTGGATTTGGAGGTTCGCATGTCATTTCGGGGTCATTTGACAAAAGTTAGAAATTTGACAGAGAGGGGTTGCTTTGATGGTAAGCAACCTCCACTTCCAACCAAGAGGTTGTGAGTTAGAGTCTCCCCAAGAGCAAGGTGGGAAGTTCTTGGAGAGAAGGATGTCGAGGGTCTACTTGGAAACAACCTCAGTCTGCGTACATACTACCCTATCTAGACCCCACTAGATGGGATTATACTGGGTTGTTATTGTTGTTGTTGTTTGAGAAGTTTGACCGGGAGTGGACTTTTTTATATTGGGGTCGGATTCCGATTCCATAATTTGGAGTAGGTCTGTAATGTCGAATGTGACTTGTGTGCAAAATTTGAGGTCAAACGAACGTGATTTGATAGGTTTTGGCATCAAATGTGGAAATTTGAAATTCTAAAGTTCATTATGCCTGAATTGGGGTGCGATTCATGATTTTAATATTGTTTTATGTGATCTAAGGCTTAGAGCAGGTCTGTCTTATGTTATGGGACTGTTTGTATGATTGAACAGGGTCCCGAGGGGGCCTCATGTGTGTTTAAGGATGGTTTCGAGCCAAGCTTGAATAATTTGTTGTCGTTGGTTTGCTGGTGCTGGTTTTGTCCTTCACGAACGCAGAGGGTGAGATGCGTTCGTGAAGAAGGAATTTGGACATGGGGCTTATATTCTTCGCATTCGCAATAGAAGGGTCGCGTTCATCAAATGCAGGCAGTGGTGCTTCGTGTTTGCAAGCCTTGTCTCGCATACACGTAGAAGGAAGAAAGAAGCTGGGCCTATGAGAATTTTAGCATTCCCGTTCATGAAGGGTGCAAGGCATTCGCGAAGGCTCGCCTGGTAAAGCATCGCGTTCGCGAACAGTGACTCGCATTCGCGAAAGGGAGTTTTTTATCCGGAGATGGTATTGTTTCACGAGCGCGAGAGACTTACTGTGTTCGCGAAGAATGGTCGCTTGGGTAGTGTATAAGTTTGCAAAACATGGTTGGCTAATTTTATCTCATTTCTTACATGGGAGCCGACCTAGGAGTTATTTTGGAGCTCCATATTCATCATCTATGTCATGTTTTGGAGTGTTGGGCATCGATTTGAGTTATTGAAAAGGCTTGGGAGCCGACTATGGAATTTCGGAGTGAGGTAAGTCTGTTTTCTAACATTGTAAGAGGGAATTAACCCCATAGGTGAATGGAATTAATACATGCTTCTATTTGTGAGGGCTACGTACATACGGGTGACGAGAATCCATACGTAGCTACTAATTATACCTATATTCGGGTAGTTTTAGTTTTACAACATGCCTTGTTGATACAGTTATTTGATTATTTTATTATTTACCTTGAAAAGAATTGGGATCGAGTATGCTTATTAAATGCCTTGAAAAGAGTTAAAATTGAGGATTTCGGGAGTTGAAAGTTTTTATTTGATTTTCGTATTTTTGAAAGAGAATTGAAGAATATTATAATAACTTAAGAAATCTATGTGCAACCGCGTCGCAAATATATTCCGCGAGCGGGGTAAATTTCCACTACTCTTATGGGAGCATGACGTTCGCCTCGGCAGGCTAATATATGCATCTATGGTTTGCGTTGTTCGCCCCTCGGAAGTGCCCAATTTATATTTATATATTGGTTCATGTCGTTCGACCCTCAACAATGCATATTTATATTTGTATGTTGGATCGGATCGTACGACCCCGACATGGCTTGCGTATGATAACTCTTTGGAACTGATAATAATTGACATTGCTTTATTGGCTTGAGATATAAATTATTAAATGATGAAATAAATTTGGGAATTTCTATTAGTAAAAAGAATTGTTTATTATTTTTGGTTATTGAATTTTCAGCTATGTTATGTATTCCATGTTAAATATAATATCAGCATTTTGTTGTTAGCCCATAGTCAGTGTCGGAGTCGACCCCTCGTCATTACTTCTTCGAGGTTAGATTGGATACTTACTGGGTACGCATTGATTTACGCACTCATACTACACTTGTTGTACATCTTTGTGTAGGTACATATATGTCTAGTGGCCTTGTGAGAGCAGATGTGTGGTTAATGCGGGGACTTAGGTTGGCTACATTCCATATTACGACCCGCAACCAGCATAGTCTCCTTCAGAGTATTTATATTTTTCCTGTCCAAATTTTTACTTCAGACAGATGTTGTATTTTATTTTACATTCATAATTGATGCTCGTACACTTGTGACATCAAATTTTGGGGTGATTATGGGTTGTTCAATATTGAAATATAGAAAATATTTTTATTTACTCTGTAAATTCCATCTTTTACTATTAAATTGAAGAAATTATGATTTCAAAATACTAAAATGAGTAATTAAGTTAATCAAGTATTGTTGGCTTGCCTGATAGTGGTGTTAGGCACCATCACGGCCTTTAAAGGAATTTAGGTCGTGATAATATTGTATTAGAGCACTAGGTTCACTTAGGTCTCACGAGTCATGAGTAAGTCTAGTAGAGTCTTGTGGATCGGTACGGAGACGTCTATACTTATCTTTGAGAGGCTACAGGGCTATTAGGGGAACTTCACTTCTTGATTGCTTATCGTGCAATTGATTCCTTTAAGGCTTATGCCTTTATTTCCTTCCCATTCAATGGTGCATGATGTTTCTCCTTGTGTATTTGATATGACTATTATTGTCGCCTTGCGGAAGGTCGTTCTCTCATTTCAACTCACTACCAGTATTACCTAAAGTTTTGAGATTTGGCATCGATTGTTATGACTATTTGTGCATTGCTAGCGCATATTGTTTTTTAAGGGTAGGATACTTGTCTATATGTTGGGGTACTGAATGACTTGAAAGAAGGTTTTACTTAGTACATGATTCAAGTATTCAGTATTTTATTTCCGGTGAAGAAAAGGAAATCAAACTACGAATGCTCAGGTTTGGGTTGATGGGGGTAACGAGACTTGGTATTTTCAAGCGTGGTGAAATTTTATATGTGATGTGGTGTCGTCGTCCTCGTTGAATGCATTAAGTTTTGCCGGTGTTATGGCCTTCTTCAATTCGCCTTTGAGGCCGAGTATTGTGAAATAGTACTGAGGAAGCGGTTATCAGAGATCGCAATGTGCGGTGGTTCAGGATTGAATCGGTGTTCCGAGTGTTGAGGGCTTAAGGAAGATGATATTTGGAGAGCTTTAAACTGGTGGTGATATGTTGGTTCATTTGCTACAGAGATGGATTTTGAATTAAGGCAACAACTAGGCAACGAAGGATGAGGGAGGACATGTTGCAAGTGTCTTGCGGTGGTTAAACTTCTAGAAGGCCAGGTGCAAGAAGTAGAAGTCGAGTAGTTGCTTAAAGAATAGGGTTTGACCAAAGTGGGAGAGTGGCAGAGTAGCATATGGGTTCTGTGGTAGGATAGCTGCATGCCTTGAGGAAAGTTAAAGTGATTTGGGTTTCATGGTAGACAATGACTAGGTCTACGGGCGTAATTTTGGAATACTGGATGCTATACAGAGGAAGGTTGGATACGACGAAAAGAAGTTGCTTAATACGAAGAAGGATACAATATAACCTTAGATTGGAATGTATTGTCGCACCTTTAGTTAATGTCCATGAGGAGTTCACAGACTTGTACAGCTGGTGAATGAGCACGCGCTCAGGATAGCTTAAGGATTTCATAGTAAGGGTACTGAATGTAGCGTCGTTGGAAGATATCGACATGTAATTTCCAGAGGTGGGTTATCTCCTGTGAGCAGGTTAACGGAGCTTCTACGAAGGATTCTACCGGCTATCCGGTAAGAGGTCAGATATATAAATGTGGCTAGTGATTCAGAGTGTTCATGAAATATTAATAGAAAGATTTTGAGGAATTTGGCGGATTGATTGTGCAAGATCATGTCGATGAGGGATAAAGAATCTTGGTGGGTTCCAGAGTTACACAATGGTATCTTCAAGCTAAGTGGGAGAGCCTCACTGCCTATGATTGGATTGCATAATTGTCTACTTGTGGGGTTTTTGGTTATCAATATATTGGTAAGTTATTACGACTAAGGAACGAGGACATCAGTGGTGATTTGAGCAAAAGATTTGAGGAATGTGTGCTATAATTGGCCTTATCAATTTATGTTCAGGCTTTGGAAAGACTCAAGATTTATGCTTTGTGTAGAGGTGATTTACAATAAAGGTGATTCAACCGGGTGCTTCTTTGAGAGGGTTTTCATGTGCTAGCAGATCCTTGGAGTTGATTATATTGGGGATGAAGTGGGTGACTCTCAACAATGGTCCTAGTGGATTCAAAAGTTAAAGTGTGGTACCTAAGGGTTCCGAGACTGTAGTATGGTTGATTATCGAGATTTTACACCAGATTATGAAAAGGGGCTTAGAGTGTCCTATGTTATCTTCGATTAGCGGTGTAACATGAGAGGAATGGGAGAAAATGACTTCGGATTCATGGAGGAATTATCAGAATGGGTGTACCAGTTGAAGATGTGAATATGCGCTTAAAGAGGGTATGAGATAGTTCGTGGGATTTGAGACATCATGGTCTCATGAAATAAGGTCACTCGGAATGAGTGTGGATGTGGTTTTACTATGTTTGAATGGAGTTATTATTACTCCTAAGGCAAGTCCAGAGTAAATTAAAGGAATTCAGACCGGTTAGCAATGGTCGAATCGGCATGATGGTGGCAATGATCAGTTCCTTCGGCGTGTTAAGTCATGCAGGTGATTCATGGCGGTAGGTGCGAGGCTTGACGATCGCCGTAATTTGATTTATTTGGAGGCATTCAAGTATTATGGCTTGTTATGTGTAGATGAATCCCGAAGGAATTATGGTGGTTTAGACCATTACTTGAGGATTGTATTTTCTACGGTTATGTGAATTCAGTCACGTGTTGCAATAATTCTCCTGAAACGAGTAAAATGAATGGTTTCTACAAGATGAAGTGTGTATCCTATTAGTGGTTTAGGAGTTATGATGAAATTCTTGGGTTCTCGTGTATTGGTAAGATAGGTGCGCTGAGCGGCATGAAATTTGAAAGTTGAGGATCAAGGTTGTGGTTCGGTATTGACAAGAATGTCACGAGCTCGGATGAGCAGGAAAGAATTGTTTTGAGTCGGTTGCTATGGTCTTCAATGTCACCTGAGATCGGTATCGTGTGTAAGAGGCCTTGCGTATAGATTTGCAAGTCCTTGATTCACTTTACGACATTAGTATGGCCGGTGGTATGGATGTGCAGACTCGCTAGTTGGTGCGGAAGGTCATGGAAGCGTATCCCACGGGAAGATTGTATAAGTGTGGCATGTAGTCACTTGATGGATTGAAGATTGAAACCAAGTATGGAGATTGTGGTACTACCGTTAATGTGAGATTTTAGGCCTGGAAGGCGCTCTATTCATTTGGTTGTGAATTGTGGATGTTTGTTCTGGATTTGATGGTTGTTCTTATGTGTAATGGATATTGTAGACCCCTGAAAGGTTATTGGCCCAATGCGAAATGATCAAAACTGGCTTAAGGTCTGTAGATGGATCTAAAAGTGAATGTGGTCTCTATATCGTGCCAGATTTGTTCATTTCAGCATAGCATTGTTTATGGAGGAGTATTCGGACGTTGGATGTTATTTCGTCATCGGCTATTTCATGTGATACTGTATTGTGCCAAGTGGGTTGTGAGGCGGTTTGATTATTCGCACTCGTGTTGAGATCCCATGTAATTTGTGGTGTTGTGAGAGCGAGATGGATCTTAAGTCTTAAGGTACAAGCCATGTATTGCAGCTTAGTTATGCTTGAGTTTCATGGCGTATGGCGCTATCCTTCTCCCCAGGATTTTTATTATGCACTTCGCGTGATTGTGGTTGATATTTGGGTATTTCATAGTTATGAGCATTTTAACTCATTAAGTATTTCTTTCTAGATTATTATGTGCGGATCGGATGGCACGCCGACACGAGTACATTGTTTGGATCGGGTGGCATGCCGCCACGGGTATCATGGTTAGATCGGGTGCACGCCGCAACGGTATTATGTGTGGGTCGGGTTGCACTCCGCAACAGTATGATGTTGAGTACATTTCCCCATATCTATTCTTATGTGTTTTGTTTCTCATTTTCTGAGAAGGTTCATAACATCCATTCAGTTGTTTAATTAATTGTGTGGGTTAAGTAGTTCTTTCCATAAATCATTTCCTTATGTATCACATTTGAGTTGTGGCTTGTTATCACACGATGGCATCATATGAGACTTTTGGTAGTGTCTGAGGTGGCTTATTTCCGGAACAACTTATACCGGGTGAGACGAGATTATTGGACCTGGGATCAGTGCGATCAAATTTGTATGAAGCGTATTAAAGAGCAAATATTGATATTCAGTCCATATGAGATAATGGTTGTTATCGGGAGGAGAGACTCCATGAATTGTGATTCGGCAGGTGGTTATGAGTTTCAACGCCTCTCTTTTGCCGAGAAAGTATTGCAAGAGTTGGAAAAGGACTTATATGTTCCATGAGGTGTGTTTTGAGCATCATTTCGTGGGATTTTGGCTATTGTTATCAGAGGATGTTATTATGGTCATGTGAATAATGCGGTGCATGGTGTGAATTCGGTAGGAGTATGCAATCAAGTATTGGTACGTCGTGTAGTGATTGATTCAGTGTTCGTATGTTAGAGACATGCCTGATGGAGAATTTTGGATGTTGGAATTTGGCTTTAAGGCTTATTTGCTTAAATAAAAAGGGGGAAATCCTCAGATTTGCTCGAGCTAATGTTCTCAAATGAGTTGTGGTAGCACGAGTAGGTGCACAAGGTGTTAAATAGTGATTTCTAACAACTCCAGAGCAATCCTTAGCACGTTCGAGGACGAACGTATGTTTAAGTGGGAGAGAACATAATGACTCGACCGGTCGTTCTGAGATCTAGCATGTTGTTCGGAATTTTGAGGTCATATGTATCTTCACTTCAGGTATTGTGACTTGTACGCGTGGTCGGAATTGAATTTTGGGAAGTTTGGAGTTGATTTGGAGAGAAAATTCTCATTTCAAAAGTTTTAAGTTGGAAAAATTGACTAAGGTTGGATTTTTGAGTAAACGGCCTCGGAACCGGGATTTGAAGGTTCTAACAGGTCTGTATGATGATTTTTGACTTGGGTGTATGTTCGAATCGGGTTTTGGATGACCCAAGAGCATTTCGACGCCTATTGTGGAAAGTTGGCATTTTGGAAGAATTTCATAAATTTAGGTTGAAGTGCATTTCAATGTTAATGATGTTCGTTTGGGATTCTGAGTCTTGGAATAGATCCGTATGGTGATTCTAGTATTGGGAGCGCGTCTGGATGTGGATTTAGAGGTCCGACGGTCATTTCGGGGTCATTTGACGAAAGTTAGAAATTTGAAGGTTTTTGAGAAGTTTGGCCGATAGTGTACTTTTTGATATCGGGGTCGGATTTTGATTCTGGAAGTTGGAGTAGGTCTGTAATGTCGATTATGACTTGTGTGCAAAATTTGAGATCAGTCGGATATGATTTGATAGGTTTCGACATCGAATGTAGAAGTTTGAAGTTCTAAAGTTCATTAAGTTTGAATTGGAGTGTGATTCATGATTTTGATATTATTTGATGTGATTTGAGGTCTCGAGTAGGGCCGTATCATGTTATGGGATTGGCTTGTGTGATTGGACGAGGTCCCAGGGGTCTCAGGTGTGTTTCGGGCCAAGTTTGGATGATTTGTTGTTGCAGGTATACTGGTGCTATTTTTGTCCTTTGCGAACGCGGAGGGTGGACAAGGGCTTTTGTTCTTCATGTTCGCGAAATGCTGGGCAATGGTGATTCGCGTTTGCGAGCTTCTCGCGTACGCATAGAAGGAAGTGAATTTTAGCCTACGTGTTCGCGAAGGGTGCAACGCGTTCGCGAAGGCTCGCATGGTAAAGCATTGCGTTCGCGAGCATTGACTCGCGTTCGTGAAATGGAGTTTTTGAGCCAGAGCTAGTATTGCATAGCGAGCACGAGGGACTTGTTGCGTTCCCGAAGAAGGGTCGTCTGGGCAGTGTATCAGTTTGCAAAAGGGGTTTGGCTCATTTCAACCCATTTCCTCCATGGGAACCGACTTAGGAGCGAATTTGGAGCTCTATCTTAATCATTTATGTCAAGTTTTGGAGCGTTGGGCATCAATTTGAGTTGTTGGAAAGGCTTGGGAGGCGGCTATGGAACTTCGGAGCGAGATAAGTCTCTTTTCTAACCTTGTAAGAGGGAATTAAGCCCATAAGTGAATGGAATTAATATGTGCTTCTATTTGTGGGGGCTACGTATGCACGAGGTGATGAAAGTTCATACGTAGCTACTAATTATGCCTATATTCGGGTAGTTTTAGGTTTACACCATGCCTTGTTGATACCATTATTTGATTATGTTTATTGTTTGCCTTGAAAATAATTTAGATCGAATAAGCTTATTAAATGCCTTGAAAAGAGTTAAAATTGAAGATTTCGAGACTTGAAGGTTTTCGTTTGAATTTCGTATTTTTGATAGAGAATTGAAGAATATTATAATAACTTAAGAAATCCATGTGCAACCGCGTCGCAAATATAATTCGTGAGCGGGATAAATTTCTACTACTCTCATGGGAGCGTACCGTTCGTCTAGGCAGGTTAATGGATACATCTATGGTTCATGCTGTTCGACATTCGACATTGCATATTTTATATTTATATGTTAGTTTGTGTTGTTCGGCCCTTGACAACGTACATTTAATATTTATATGTTGGATCGGCCCGTACGACCTCGGCATGACTTGCACATGATAACTTTTTGGAACTAATAATAATTGACATTACTTTATTGGCTAGAGATATAAATGGTTAAATGATGAAAATGAATTTGAGAATTTCTATTAGTAAAAAGAATTATTGATTATTTTTGGTTATTGAATTTTCAACTATGTTATGTATTCCATGCTTAAATGTAATATCGGCATTTTCTTGTTAGCCCATAGTAAATGTGAGAGTTGAACCCTCGTCACTACTTATTCGAGGTTAGACTAGATACTTATTGGGTACACATTGATTTACATACTCATACTACACTTGCTGCACATCTTTGTGCATGTACATATATGTCTAGTGGCCTTGTGAGAGGAGAGGCGTGGTTAATGCGGGGATTTAGGTGTGCTGCATTCCATATTACAACCCGCAGCTAGCAGAGTCTCCTTCAGAGTATTTATATTTTTTCTGTCTAAATTTGTATTCCGGACAGATGTTGTATTTTATTTTACATTCATAGGTAATGCTCAGGCACTTGTGACACCGAATATTGGGGCGATTATGGGTCGTTCAGTATTGAAATGGCGAAAATATTTTTATTTACTCTATAAATTCCATCTTTTACCATTAAATTGAAGAAATTATGATTTCAAAATACTAAAATGAGTAATTTGTTAATCAAGTATTGCTGGCTTGCCTGATAGCGGTGTTAGGCGCCATCATGACCTTTAAAGGATTTTAGGTTATGAAAAAAATTCAGCTTTCGCCATTTCAAGCCTAAATCTACTACGGACCTCCAAATCGCAACCCGGACGCGCTCCTAAATCCAAAATACACAACGGAGCTAATGGAACCATAAAAAATCCAATCCAATGTCAAATACTAAAAAGTCAAACTTGGCCAACTCTTTCAAATTTGAAGCTTCATGGTTGAGAATCATTCTTCCAAATCAACCCCGAACAACCTGAAAACCAAAACCGACCATTCACTTAAGTCATAATACATTATACGAAGCTACTCATGCCCATAAACTACCGAACGAAGTGCAAATGCTCAAAACGACCGGTCGAGTCATTACACTAATACACAATGATATAAAATAAAAAAATTGAAGTATTGTGAACAATAAAATAAAATTTAGCTCCAATAAATTTGGATCTTTAAATAGTTTGAAAATAAAAAACAAAAACAAAAATAAAAAAATGTCAATTCTAATTGATAAATAGTTTATTTCAATAAAAAATTAATATTGGATATTAAAAGTTTCATACTTAATAAAATCTTACTACAATTTAAATTAGACACAGTTATAATTTTTATTATTTTTCAATAAAAGGTAAAAAAATTTGAATATGTGTGTTAAGATTAGAGTAGCTCTCGACTCTATTCAAATTAAAATTTGGATGTTTATCACTTTTTTAATTTTCATTTATTTTTCTCTAATTGATAATAATAACAATAACAATATTCATAATACTAAAACTTTTGAATTTGATCTAAAATTTATCCCAGCGCATATCGTGAAAACAATACTATTTTTATAATTTTTATTAATTTGACAACTTTACATAGTTTCCAAGTAGAACACAGAAACAGGGACGAACAAATCAACAAAACCAGGTTCCACAATTATAAGTCAACACAAAATTGCTTCACACTCGAACTCTTTTCTCAGGAGCAACAAATCAATAAAACTCAGGTTTGATTCTTCACACTCCATATCATCGGCTGAGAGAGAGATAGAGAGAAACCCGAAATAGAAGAGGAGGAGTGGCTGTGTCCCTCTTTTGTTTTGTTACACTGTGTACTACTGGTCCCTTCATTCACTAGCCTTTAAACCCCGTCAATATTTTTTGTAAGTTTTCCCTTTCTTTGGTTTTGGTGAGTTGTGTTGGTGATTTATTAGGGTTATGCTGAAAACTGAAACTTAACCAAGAAAAACATGAAAACGGTGTCCTATTTTTAGGTTTGAGAGTTAAGAATGTTTACGCAAGAAGAGCAGACGCAGAGCAATTGGGATGGCCAGCAGCAAATTATGGTACCATTTGCAGAAAATGTAGTAGTTGCTAATGCTGCTGTTGCTGGTGTTATAGGTTCTAAAAAAAGAGGAAGACCACCAAAGGGTTTTAATGAAAAAGGAAGACCGAAGGGTTCTTCTAAAAATAAGAGGGAAAATGTTGACGAAAGTGTGGGAATTACAGTTAGTGGCATGATGGATGTGAGTGGACAAGGGGTAGTTATGAATAAGAAGAAGAAACGAATAGGCAGACCAAAGGGTTCTAAGAATAAGAAGAGAAAGGTTGGAGAAAATGGGGAAGAATTGCCAATTGCAGTTGATTTAGTTAATGGCTGTGGGGACATTCTTATCAAGAAGAATAATGTAGGGGGAAGGCCCAAGGGTTCTAAGAACAAAAATATAAATTTTGAACGAAACAAAGAAGGGATTGTCAAAAAGGCACATCAGGGAAGGCCAAAGGGTTCAAAGAATCAGAAGAAAAATGTTACCGGTGATGAAATGGAAATAGTGTTACCAATAGGTGATACATGTCTTGAAAAGAGTAATGCTGAGATTATTGTTGGATATGAAATGTCTAAGGCTGACATTGCTGCAGCTGGTGATTTTGAGATACGTGTAAACCAAGTTGCTGGACACAATGAGATAGTCAAGAAGAAAGCTGGTCGGTCCATGGGTTCTAAGAACAAAAATAGGAATTTGGAGCGAAACAAAGAAGGGATTGTCAAAAAGGGACGTCAGGGAAGGCCGAAGGGTTCAAAGAATAAGAAGAAAACTGTTACCAATGATGAAATGGGAATAGTGTTACCAATAGGTGATACTTGTCTTGGAAAGAGTAATGCTGATATTATTGTTGGAAATGAAATGTCTAATACTGACATTGTTGCAGTTGATTTTGGGATAAGTGTAAACCAAGTTGCTGGACACAATGAGATAGTCAAGAAGAAAGCTGGTCGGTCCATGGGTTCTAAGAACAAAAATAGGAATTTGGAGCGAAACAAAGAAGGGATTGTCAAAAAGGGACGTCAGGGAAGGCCGAAGGGTTCAAAGAATAAGAAGAAAACTGTTACTAATGATGAAATGGGAATAGTGTTACCAATAGGTGATACTTGTCTTGGAAAGAGTAATGCTGATATTGTTGTTGGAAATGAAATGTCTAATACTGACATTGTTGCAGTTGATTTTGGGATAAGTGTAAACCAAGTTGCTGGACACAATGAGATAGTCAAGAAGAAAGCTGGTCGGCCCAAGGGTTCTAAGAATAAGAAGAAAGATGGTCCGCCCAAGGGTTCCGAGAATAAGAAGAAAATTGGTCGGCCCAAGGGTTCCAAGAACAAGAAGAAAGCCTTGATTGGTCTTCTGACTGTTGGCCATTGGAATGGAGGTGGAGGCAAAGAGCATATAGTCAAGCAAGGCCAGCGTAGGGGTTCAAAGACTAAGAAGGAAATCACATTAGGCTATTTGAGTAATGCTAATGCTACTACTGGAGATGAAGTAGATGTTATGCGCCAGGATGCACGGAAGAAAAGAATCACTATGGATGGTCAAAGTGGAGTAATTCTGAATGAGGAAGAAGGGATGATAGTCAAGAAGAAGGATGGGCGCAGCAGACCCAAAAAGGGTTCAAAGACCAAGGACAAACATATACTAGGCCGTTCAAGGGATATTAGTACTAATAATGGATGTGGATACATGGATGCAGCCAGGAAGGAAGATGATGAAAAGAATTTCTTTTTAGCTGTGGGTAATGGAGACAGGATATTCGAGAAGAAGAGGTGTGGTCGGCCCAAGAGCTCAAAAAATAAGAAGAGAAGTACTGGTGGTAATTCCATTGATGCTAATCTTAATAATGGAGGACAAGATGTGGGTACTACGAGGATAGATGTGGTTGAAAAGGGAATTCTTTTAACTGAAGAAAATAGGGGAGACCCGAATGAAGTTGCTTTTGGTTCTGCAGTTAGAGTAGTCAGGAGGAAGGGTGTCCTTGGACGGCCAAAGGGTTCAAAGAATAAAAAGAAAACTATTACAAGCAACTCCAGCGTTGTTTATTCTGGTGACGGAGTTGGAGCAACAAATATCTGGAAGGAACACGAGGATAAAATGGCGAGCCTGGCAACTGACTGTATGGAGATTCTGAGTGAAGTTACTATAGCTAAGAAGGATAGCTGCAGCCTGCCCCATGGCTTACATAACGAGAATAAGATTGGTGAATCTGACAAAGCTAATACTGTTAACTTCATTCCTTGTGAAAATGGGGTTTCTGAGCGGAAGGGTAGGCGAGGGAGGGCAAAGGGCTTGAAAAACAAAAAGAAAGTAGTATTTGATGCTGTAGAAATTCAGGGAATGACAGGTGAAATTGCTGTTGATACTAATGGGGTAAATTTGAGCATCAAGCGAAAGAATAGACCTGGACGACCCAAAGGTTCAACAAATAAGAAATCAAAAAATAAGAGTGAAGAAAGTAATAAAACTGCAGTAGCACTTACAATGCATGATAACAGAGGAGGTAGTCAAGCTGAGCAGAAAGTAAAATCTTGTGGCCTGCTTCCTGTTGCCACCAAAAATGGGGGAATATCAGGTGAACCTACTTTGTTGGATGCTGAGGGAGGCAGGGTCATTAAGAGGAGAGTTGGCAGAGGGAGACCAAAAGGGTCAAAGAACAAGAAAAAGTTAGGAGCTTTCGATATGGGATTGCCTTGTCAAGTTAGTTGTCAGAATGCTATTAGTAAGATGGTTAAGCGCAGAGGGAGGCCAACGGAATTAAATGATAAGAAGAAAATTGCTATTGTCCCTGCATGCATGGGAGAGCAGGAACTTAGCACATATGCAGAAATAAATGGACTGACACCGCCAGGAGTATTGGTCAGGATCCCTTTTTGTCGAACATATAGTCTTTTTTTTTTTATGATTTATATGGATTTTTATATGTAAAAAATAGAAGCTAAAAAGTCAAATATAGATGCAAGTTAGAGCTGCAAACTGAAGTTATAGTTCATCAAAATTTGTTGATTGTATGCAATTAGAGGCCTAGGAAAGTTTTTGGAACTATATACAACAAACTGCCTCCTGCCATTTATGAAAGTTGCTCTAGTCTTCCATCCAATTTTTTCATGGTTAGATTCATTCGGGGCAAGAGATAGATCAGAGGAAACAATTCTCATTATTGATGGTCCATGCTTGTATAGTGAAGCCGACAATGGATACAGCTGTACATATCAAAACAGAGACCAACCTCCTTAGGAAAGTGGGGCTAATCTTTTTTCCTTTTGCATACTCATTAGCCTTCTGATACTGGTGTCTAGCATATAATTCTCAATTCAACTTTTGTTAATGTTCGATTTCTCAAATAAGTGATATCTCACACTGTTCAAGGAGTTAAAAAAGTTGGAATTATTGTATAGGTCCATTTGGCACAGATGGTCATTATAATAATTTGAACCTGAGTCTGAACAGGAAAGCTTCTTTTATACTTTTGAAGCATAAAATGAGTGTGCTCCTGGAAAGAGGATTAGAGTGCCACTGAGTTATTTTGATTGATTTTAGTAGGCAAAATTGGAATAGTATCACAGGCATAGCATGTGGCTTATATTTGAAATTGTGTCCTAATGAGGTATTTATATGTAGGACACTATCAGTTGGAAGGATCAGCAGAATTTTAACTGTCATCAATGCAAACGTTATAAAGCTTCTGTTGTCTTCTGTTCAAGATGCAAAAGAAAACGCTATTGCAATGATTGTATTGCGAAGTGGTAATGAAATTAATCTCCTTTGTTCACTACCTAAAAGAGAAAGGATTCTAGATTTGTTGGTCTGCAAGTTTGTTTTTTCCTCATTGGTGAACAGTAGAGGCTTTTTGTTGTTATACCAGCTTAAACTATGTAGTTCTGATTGAGTTTGCTATTTTCTAAAATGTCGTGATAATCAACAGGTATCCAGAGAGAACAAAAGATGAAGTAGAGCATGCATGCCCTTTCTGTTGCAGGAATTGCAATTGCGGAGCTTGTCTCCAAACAGATGTCTTTTTAAAGGTCTGTGCACAAGTTATTTTTATTTCTTGTATGATCATGTATTTATAGTGCAGGTGCTGATATTATGAAATAACTTAGCTGTAATTTCTTTTGATAAATCAAATGATTATCCTTCATGCAACACGCCAATTTGGTCTGAAAATAACTTGGTTGTTAGGATTACAGGACTGCTGCAAACAAACTGATGAAAAGGCAAGACTGGAGGGTTCACTTTATTTGCTTTTCAACATTCTGCCCCTTCTCAGGCATATTCAAAGGGAGCAAAGATCTGAGCTAGATGTTGAAGCAAACATCCGTGGTACTATTTAGTTCTCTCGAATAATTTCAAGTTTGCTTGTGGTTGATGACACAAAATGTTCGATGATGTTTTTGATCCTTCGTTGTTTTCAGGTGTTCAGCTGACAGAAGAAGACGTTACCAAATCACAAGTTGATGATGATGATCGAGTATATTGGTATGGTCCCCCAGCATAATAGATTTCTTGAAGCTCTGTCTGTGCTCAGAAACCAAGTGTAATGTTATATATGGGGTTAATAAATCTATTGGGATAATTTCTTATGTTTAGCAGAGGGATGCAAGTTGTTTCTTCATGGGAATGAACAGTGTGATTTGATTGTTCAAATATTTTTCTGTTAAAATAACACTTTGTTTCTGATCTTTTCTCTAAACCAGCAGCCTTTGCTTGCATGGTCCGTTTCTTGAAGCTGCCTTGTTCATGCCTCGTGATCATTTTACCTCCTACTTTGATACCAAGGGTTTCTCTGTCCTTTTGATTAAGAACTGTAATTGTCTGCTGTTAATTATATAAAGAAAAGTAGTTTGTCTGCGGCTGCTTAAAGTTTCAGCAATATGCTTTTATTAGTTTGGGATGTATTTTTTGTTGACCATGTTCTTTGTCTTTTGTTTATTTATTCTGGAAGAAAGGATGTAAGCTTACACAGAAAATGTTCACTATTTCCAGAGCTCAGTTTTGTCATGACACAATAGCTGTAATGATGCATGGTTCCTTATTTGGCAGTGATAATTGCAACACATCCATTGTCAATTTCCATAGAAGCTGCCCAAATCCTGATTGCTCTTTTGAAATCTGTATCAATTGTTGTCGGGAACTCAGAGATGGTGCCCCACGTGGAGCTACTGAAGCCAGCTCATCTCTCAGCAAGTCTGTGGAAGCTAGTCATACTGCAGCTTTGAAGGGAAACGTTCCTTCAGATGGTTGGAGAAGTCCAGAGGCCCTCCTTGCTAATGGTTGTCCAAATCACATGCTCTCTGATGTTGCTGAATGGAGAGCCAAATCTGATGGCAGTATACCTTGTCCTCCTAAAGAGCGTGGTGGTTGTGGCTCTTCATTAATGGCTCTAAGGCGTATCTTTGAAGCAAATTGGGTTGACCAACTAATTCAAAGTGCTGAGGCCCTAACATGCAACTACCACCTTCCAGATATGGATTTATCACATGGGTGTTCAATTTGTCTTGCTACCACTTCTGTCCAAAACGGTGATAACTACTGTCAAGTAAGACAAGCATCTTTTAGGAATAACAGCCACGATAATTCTCTGTACTGTCCTAATGCTGTTCATGTTGGTGGTAATGACTTTGAGCATTTTCAAATGCATTGGAGGGCTGGTGAACCTGTAATAGTTAGAAATGCACAAGCTAAGGCCTCTGGTCTTAGCTGGGAGCCAATGGTAATGTGGAGAGCCTTCAGAAACGCAAGGAAAAAGCTGAACGAGGAGACTTTCTCTGTCAAGTCCATTGATTGCTTGGATTGGTGTCAGGTATGCATTTGATTTGTGTAAATTACCCTTTAGGGAAAAAGGAGACAGAGTCTCATCATTTGAGTTCCAAGTTGTCTCATGCATCCTCAATTTTTCGTCCTAAAGTCTACTGTATATAAGTAGCTAATTGCCTTTCTGTAATTTTATTGCCGTCAAATTTCATTGCACTGTGTATCATGGCTTCTTTTTAATATGAGCTCCACAGCCTGAATGCCATTGAACCTTTTTTCCATCAAAAATCAATTTTAATCTGGGAAATTATTTTTTGCATGATTTTTCCCCAACATCTCCTAGTTGATCTCTTGTGTTTTTGCTGTAGCTGACAAAACTGCAGTTTTCTATTACATGATTAGAGTTGGAAAATTATCCAAACAAAAAAGAAGTCTATAATTGGCAATTAAGGGTGTGTTTGGTATCTTGAAAATAGTTTCTTGGAAAATGACTAGGTTTATCACTTATTTTCCCATGTTTGGTTGGTGAGTGGAAAACTCTTTCCGGAAAATATTTTTTAGTGTTTGGTTAGCGAGTAAAAAATATTTTTTGAAGAATATATAATTTAGG